>JAAGEH010000029.1:804962-838906 GCA_011751065.1 Lasiurus cinereus | reverse complement strand
GTCCATCATTATCATGATCTGCTGAAAACGGGCTCTGTGTAAATAGGGACCGCCACTAATTTATAAACCACTGCACTCAATTCTTCGAAGCGCCTTTTCTCTGATCAGCAAACTTTGATCACTGTAGGGGCATATCTGAATTTTGACTGACACTTCAGAGCCCAACTTTCCTTTGCTAAGGATCTTACTTTAACGATGCAGGCACGTGTGAACTACTTAATAACAAAGTTTGTTCGTGAAGAGAATTGAATGGCAAGTGAAAATGAGGAATTCGCATTTCTTTGGAAGGTGTTAGTAGTTTCTTTTGATCTTTAGCTTTGCTGATATCTTCACATTTCAAATTATATAAATTCTGGGTTTTTCCCAGCAGCCAGGAGCATTGTCCAAAATTACAGCCGGGCCCCTGGAACCACATTGGCGGCAAGGTGTGGCTGCTGCCTAACTTTGGAAAGTGCTGGAAAGCCTTGAGAGATTCGCCTGCAGAAGACAGGCCCCCTCTGCCACTTGTCACCAAACTTGAATGCATACCGTTTAGGGAAAACAGGACTCAATAATAAAACCTCAATTTTTTAAAAAGTAGCAATTACCAAAGGGGTGTCATGTGCTTTTCTTTTTAAACATTTTTTTGGTTAATCTTCACCCGAAGATATTTTTTTTCCATTGATTTTTTTAGAGAAAGCGGAAGGGAGTGGGAGATACACACAGAGAGAAACATCGATGTGAGAGAGGCACATTGATTGGTTGCCTCCTGCACGGGCACCCCCGACCAGGGCCAGGGATCCAGCCTGCAACGGAGGCACGTATCTTTGACTAGAATCGAACCCAGGACTTTTCAGTCCTCTGGCCGATGTTCTATCTACTGAGCCAAACTGGTAGGGCAGAGTGGTTGTCATTGTATTAGCTGATGCGCACACTGGCAATAATGAAAAAGAAAATTTCTGAGTATATAAGGGCTATAAAGCTTTACTACAAGTTCCAGGATGTGAACTTAGGTCACCAAACGTTATTGTCTGTAAATGCAGATTTTCTTTAAATCTCAGCAATTGTGTAAAATGTCTTTTTTTTTTTTTTTTTTTTGGTCATGAATTGGGCTCTCTATTTAGAATGGCACCAGAGAAGGTGTGTACAGTGTTAGTGTTTACATGTGTTTGTCTCTATATTATTAACAATGAAGGTTATCTTTTAAAAAATATATAATGTATTGATTTTTTGCAGAGAGGAAGGGAGAGGGATAGAGTTAGAAACATCTATGACAAACATCGATCAGCTGCCTCTTGCACGCCCCCTACTGGGGATGTGCCCGCAACCAAGGTACATGCCCTTAACTGGAATCAAACCTGGGACCTTTCAGTCTGCAGACCGGCGCTCTATCCATTGAGCCAAACCGGTTTCAGCTGAAGCTTATCTTTTGTGATCCAGTTGAACTCAGCCCACATTGATTGAGTACCCACTACGTGCTAAGCTCTGAGCCCTCAAGTACTTTGTGATCTAGAGAGTCGAGAAGAGACTGAAACATAAACAGATAGTTTCCATACAGGTTGATAAGGGCACAGCGTGCTAAGAGTTGTGTTACAGGGTGCAGTGGGGACAGAAAGGAGAGTAGTGAACTCCTTGAGAGCGAGTCCAAGTTTGCCACAAGGATGTTGACTAGAAACCTTTCTTGTCATCACTGTATCTCTGATCTAGCTAATACACAGCCTGGGCTAGTTCTTTAAGGAAATGAAGCAGGAAGTTGGCATACCTAAATAAAGAGAATTTTAAAGCAATCTATATTTTAGATCCTTGTAAGGAGCAAATTGATAGGGATATTGAGGATACGGTGGAATCGTGTTCAAGGGGAAATTTTGTTCTGAAAGGTATACCTGTAGTCTTTCCACCTTGCCTTATTTTTCGTTGGAAGAAAGTATAAGAAAGGAGAGGAGTAAGTAGAATTAAATAACACTGATAAAGAAATTAGGCACAGACAGCAGTGTGGTGATGGCCAGAAGGAAGGGAGGGGGCAGGGTAGAAGCAGGAAAAGGTGGGGACATCTGTAATAGTGTCAACAAAAAGAATCAAGAAGAAATAATATTATTTTTAAAATGTTAACAAGAAATTAAGAAAGAATAGAACGTGACCTAGGTTTTAAGATAGAGCTTATACACTGAGTGGCCAGATTATTATGATCTCTGATCCATATTAATCTGGCCACTCAGTGTATATATCCTATATAATAAAAAGCTAATATGCAAATTGTCCCCTCAACCAGGAGTTTGACCAGCAGGCAGGCCCGCCAACCACCCATGTCCCCCCCGCCCCTGGCCAGACTGGCTGGACCCCACCTATGCACAAATTCATGTACTGGGCCTCTAATATATATATACCGAGTGGCCAGATTATTATGCATTCAGAGATCATAATAATCTGGCCACTCAGTGTATTTTAGAAATGTAATCTTATTGCACTGGCTACTCTACTATGCTGCATGGGTTTGAGATGTTTCTTCTTTCCATTACTACAGTGTTTATTCTTGATCTTTGATTTGAGTTCTGTTATTTGTTATTTTCTTGCTTGAACATGATGCAAGGTGACTCTTAAGCTTGACTGTCAGGAAGAGACACTGAGTAGCCTCGGGCGATATGATGTAACAGCCTTCCTTGTAGACCCAACTCCTGAGGGATGAGGACTCCCTGTGGGCAAGGACTGTGTCCTCTGATCTCCCCAACCCTCAGATGTTGCCTAGACAAAGCCGGTGTGCCCAGCAGGTGTTCCACTAACCCTTTCTAACAAGGCCCAGCCACCCTGAAAGCTGTCTGCCGAAGGATTTTCGTTAACAACCTTGGTCAAGTTCTTCTAGGAGTACATTCTGCTATCAGAGGGAAGTTGTAATTTTAGCCTGCAGTGGGCACTTCCATGAAGATGGATGTGCCTCGAATCAACTGAGCAGGCCTTGGAAATAAAAGGGGGCTGGTTCAATATGCCACTTTAGCAGGAGTTCATTTCAGGTTTTACTTCCCAGTGGAGCAGGGCCAAGAGACTGCTGTCTTGCAGAAGGTGCATTATGTCAGCTGAGCGGTAGGATGCTCACCGGCTGGTACTCCAAAAGATGCTGGATTTCCAGAGACATCAGTGGCTTTCTTTACTAGGTATCACCATCTATGTAGCCACTTAGAGCAGCACGCATTTTAAAAGCAGGGCACTTAATGTGCTGTGTTAGTGAAAGTAAACAAACATGGGCTTCCTTGGGCATTTACTGTGGTCTACTGGAATTCTGCCCAAGGTTATATTATTAGACCTGTTCCTGCTGCTCTCAGTTCAAATGCAACATTCATTTCTTGCAGATTGATCATAGTCAGGCATACTGAGCATGGAATCAATGAATTCGTCTCTTCCATTTTAAATGTGCTCTTTCACTACCCCTCCAACCCACCATTTGCTGGATGCTGACCTCCTTATGGAACAAATGAGTCTAAATCAAATGTAAGAAGATAGGTAGGTTCTTTGTTTTATTTTGGTGTCTGAGCATGTGGAAATGAACAGGGTGTGTGTGTCCTCATTCAAGCAGGGGGTGGGGAATTAAAGTATTCAGTGATGCAGAGCTTTGGATGATAACTGAGAGAAAACCCAGTCCCCCACCAACAGGGTCCCCCGTTAGCCAGTTGGTTATCAGCTTCCCTGTACAGCAATGCGTCAGGGGCTGTGGAGGGAAACGAAAGAAGTAATCCACAGCCCCTGCCCTTGAAGATCATTTCCATTGAACAGAAGGCAGTAGTTCGGGATGTGGAAGCAAGCCAGGATTCTGAAATCCCTTGAGAGCTTTTTGTGTAAGTTTGACTTCTTTAACCGGATGTATCCAAAATATTAGTACTTCAACATGTCATCCATATAAAAGGATTACTGTTTATTATTTACTATAAAGGTATTTTATATTCTTTTCTTCATACTAAGTCTGAAATCCAGTGTGTACATTATACTGTGCACATATCAATTTAGGCTAGCCAATTTCAAGCGTGCAGCAGCCACATGTGGCCTTAGATGGAGCTCAGACACCAGCCCAGGCCTGTGGAGGATGAACTCTGAGAAGCCACAATGATATATGCATGTTGCATAGTACATACATATATTTACTCACAACAAAAACAAACCCCACCTTCCTTTACTTTAAATCTTGTACTCATATATTTTTTTCTTAAACATTTTTATTGATTTCAGACAGGAAGGGAGAGGGAGGGAGAAATAGAAACTACAATGATGAGAGAGAATCATTGATTAGCTGCCTCCTGCATGCCCCCTACTGGGACTGAGCCTGCAACCCAGGTTTATTCCCTGACCAGGAATTAAACCCATGACCTCTGGTTCATAGGTCAATGTTCAACCACTGAGCCACACCAGCTGGGCACAGTCATATTTTCTGTGCTATCCTATTCTGTTTTGGTTAGGAGGCTGTTGCAGGAATCTAAATGAGAATGTTTGAAGTTACGGATGTGGCAGTAGAGAAGGAGAGAACTGGATGGAGATGGGAGACATTAGGAGGTAAATGCCCCAGGATTTGATAGCTGTCTGAGGGTGGGACAGTATTAAGGAAGACTCAATTTTCTGGATCCAGTTAGGGGTGCCATCACTGGAATAGCAGTTTGTGAGAGTTCTGTTAGAGATACCACGAGGGACTTCCCTTTGGAGGTGTCTAGTAAATGTTTGGTTTGGGAAGTCAAGAGAGAGTTCTGAGCTGGAGATGGAGCTCTGGGAGGCATCCGCATGGAGGAAAAAGTAGGAAAATTGAGGTAGTGAAATTGATGGGAGCAAAATTGAGTTAAGACAGTTTCTGGACTTAGAGCAACTGATGGAAATGGTTAGCAAGAGTGCCTCGGGACCATCCTACTACAGGGCAATTCTGGAAAACAACTGACCCTGAGCCATCCTATCAGGGGGAACAGAGAAGAGCTGTAATTAAAGCTATTAGAAGGCTCCTTATATCTGCCTGTCTCTACATGATATCTGGTTAAATTAATCTACTTTATCCCAGAAACTTTCCAGGATAGAACCCTGAGGAACACCATTTGAAGGGTCAATAGAGAAAAGATTGTGAAAAGAAGATAGAGAGGTATTTCTAAAATATTTGAGAGATCGAGGTGGCCAAGGGCAGGGTAAGTTCCATGAAGGGAATGTCCAATCGAATCTAATGAACAAAATAAACAAACAAGATAGAAAAGATTCAGAGAATAGACTGACAGCTATCAGAGTGGAGGGGTGTTGGGAGGCTGGGTAAAAAAGGAGAAGAGGCGAAACTGGTTTGGCTCAGTGGATAGAGTGTCCCAGGTTCGATTCCGGTCAAGGGCACGTACCTTGTTTGCGGGCAGATCCCCAGTAGGGGGCGTGCAGGAGGCAGCTGATCGATGTTTCTCTTTCATCGATGTTTCTAACTCTCTGTCCCTCCCTTCCTCTCTGTGAAAATCAATAAAATATATATTTTTTAAAAAGGTGAAGAGATTAAGCAAAGAAAAACTCATAGACACAGACAACAGTATGGTGATTACCAGAGGGAAAGGGGGGCGAGGGCGGTAGAAGAGGGTAAAAGGGGGATAAACAGTGACAGAAGGAGACTTGTCTTGGGGTGGTAAACACACAGATGACATATTATAGAATTGATACTTGAAACTGTATAATTTTCTTAATACTGTCTCCTCAATAAATTCAATAAAAATTTAAAAAAGAGAACCAAATGCAGCAGACAGCAAATGAGATAATAAGAAAAAGCCTCCTTTGGATTTAGAAGTCAATAGTGATGTTTCAAAGAAGTGGTGGGAGCAGAAGCCAGATGGCAATAGGTTGAGGTGCCTTTAAGAGGCAGGGAAATAGAAGTCGACTGAGGAGAGGAACATATAGAACGTATAGGACCCCAAAGGTGGCTAAATCAGGGCTTAGGGTTGAGAGAGGCTAGCTTTTCTCCTTTCTAACTTCTTTTGTTCCATCCTGCTTTCCTTCCATTCATTCAATATACCAAAACTTTTGGTTGGCTCATTCTTCTAAGATGGTAGCAACTTGCACGTAAGCATAAATGGGAGTGGGCCCGTAGGAGAGGGTGAAAGTGAGGGGGAAGGTTGTTGAAAGGAATAACCCTAATATCTGGAGAGGTTGAGCTCCAGAGCACAAGGGAAGAATCGGCGTCAGGTAGGAAAAGAGACAGCTCTCCCACGGTGGTGATGAGGAAGCTGGCAAGGATGTTTTGGGTAAGAAATAATTTATAAATAGAAGGCTGCTGAAAGTTGAAAGCCTTTCTTATCTGATAGTATCTGTTTTCTCTGTGAAGGTGGAGAGAAAGTCACGGTGGTTTGCTTTTGGCAGGTACAGGGGCCTCTGGGCGAGGGAGAGGTAGGGACAGGTGGAAAGGCTGAGCGGTTTCTGATGGGACATGGTAGTAAGGAGATGAAACGCATCTGTTCCTTTCTGGCGTCTGGGACTCCACACCAAACCTCTAGGTCAAGGCAAATTCAGATCTGGAGGTCCAGGGAGGACTGGAGTGGCCCACAGCACAAGGGTTGGGGCCTGGCAAGACTCTGCTTGCTGGAGCTTGCAGTCTCATTGCACCCTCAGTGTTGCCGTTGAATTATCGTGTGGGCTTCAGCAAATCACTTCCCTCTGAGCCTCACGTCTATCACCCACACTGGGTTGAATAGATGATCTTTTCCAGTTCCAAGACTGTGAATGTAGCTTCCGTAGCCATAGGACACTGTCTACCATAGTGTATTCTGTCTCACCTGATGCTCCTGGTTTGGCTCAGTGGATAGAGTGTCGGCCTGCAGACTGGGGGGGGGGGGTCCCAGGTTCGATTCCAGTCGGGGGCGTGTGCCGAGGTTGCGGGTACATCCCCAGTGGGGGGTGTGTGTGTGCAGGAGGCAGCTGATAGATGTTTCAAACTATCTCCCTTCCACTCTGTGAAAAAATCAATAAAATATATTTAAAAAAACACACAAAACAAAATGCAGAGCGACCCCACTCCTTACCTCCTGTTGCCTTTATCCATTTGGGGTAAAAACAAGGTTGTATGATCTTATGGTAAGACACATTGGCTAGATATGAATAACAAGTGATGACAAAATACTTTGGAACTTTACAACACTGTTGTATAAATCAGTTCTGGTGTCTTCTGCTTTATTCTTCAGATGCTTCTTCAGAAAGGTTGAGTGTATGCTGAATCAGATGTTGAATGTTTTAGTTACTGTCCCAAGAAGCCTAAGTTGACTCTCTTTTGAATATGAGCATTAGCCTCCTAATTTATCTATTTCATAATACTGAAGTTCAAAATATCTTGGAGATATGGCAGGTTTGGTTGTAGACTGCTGCAATAAAGCAAGTATCACAATAAAGTGAATTATAATCTTTTGGCTGGTGGAGGGTCTTGCCTTCAATTTCTAAACACACACACACACACACACACACACAACATCTGTGGAGCGCAATAAAGTGAGTTATGTCTGTACTGGGTTTTCTTCGAGGCATGGCAGTATGGCCTTGAACTACACGGGCCTTCTCTAACTGATGCTATCCGTCTAAGCTTGAGGATAAAGTTCAGCAGTGAGTCAGGCCATAGTCCTGAAAGTGGCATATTTCACTGGTGCTCACACAAAGCTTCTCGGTGCTTCTTCGTGAAATAAATACAGAAAAAGGACTCATTTTGTCTGATCACCCGGGGCAGGATGAAAAGGAGAAAGCAAGGAAGGTAGGAACAAACTAAGTCCTTGCAAGCTAGGCCTATTTTCTTCCCATAATCTCCCAGGTAACAGCCTCTACCTTGCTAGGATCTGATTACCCGTTGCTGGCCTCAGACCATAGCATTATTGTTTTAACATTTCTCCCTTCCTCTTTATCCCAGCATGAGCCAGGTTGTATGCGAGGCTGGGGAAGCTGACCCTGCTTGGGGATAAAGAGACAGTTCAGCTCTCAGCAATCTTGAAGGCACACGTGAAAACACAGTGATTAGAAAATAAAGCAGCGAGCCCTGGTAGCGAGAGCCTGTGTAATAATGTGCAGGGCCACGCGGGGCCAGCCCATAGAGCAGGATACATTTTCATACGACCTCCTCCCTGCCGCCAAAGTCTTTGACTTGGTGGTTTTTGTTTTCTACTCAGTCATCCGTGCCAGTGAAACCTGACATCAATGTAAAAGAATGCTGAGGGTTATTTAAACTAGCATTTTATTTTATTTTTTTTAAATATGTTTTATTGATTTTTTACAGAGAGGAAGGGAGAGAGCTAGAGTTAGAAACACAGATGAGAGAGAAACATGGATCAGCTGCCTCCTGCACACCCGCTATGAGGGATGTGCCCGCAACCAAGATACATGCCCTTGACTGGAATCGAACCTGCAGGCCGACGCTTTATCCACTGAACCAAACTGGCTTTGGCTAAACTGGCATTTTAGAAAAGTAACAATAACAACAACAGCAATAACAATAGGTTAATAGAAGCATCATGAACAATGTGCACAGCCTATTGCCAACCAAATGACAGATTCCTATTTCTAAACAATTCTGGTTGTTCCTGGTACACAAAGGCTTTTGTGCTTCATTTCTAGTATGGCTGATATTGACTGGAGGCACAGTCTTATAATACTAAGTATTTTATGTTCATATTGTTTAGTTATAAGGTTAATTGTTCTACACTGGGCTCAAGGCTAGAGGTCTCACTTTCTCCCCCCACCCCCTGTGGGTAAATGGAAGAATGGAACAACTATTTATTTTTTAAAGATATTTTTATTATTGATTTCACACAGGAAGGGAGAGGGAGAGATAGAAACATCACTGATGAGAATTATTGATCGACTGCCTCCTGCACACCCCCACTGGGGAGGGAGCCCACATCCCGGGCATGTGCCCTGACTGGGAATCAAACCATGATGTCTTGGTTCATAGGTCAATGCTTAATCACTGAGTCATGCCAGCTGGGCTGGAACAACTATTAATAGTGCAAACTGTGTTGGGGACTGTGCTGAATACCTTATGTGTATTATTTCATTACACTAGGCTGCAGACCTGTGAAATAGGAATTACTATTCTTCATGTCATAAGCAAGGAAGACAGTAATTCAGTAATTCCACAAAGATTGAATACAAACTGAGAAAGCTGGGATTTAAAATTAGGTTTGTCTGACTTCTACAGCCCCCTGCTTCCACTACACACAGTCCTCCGACATCAGAGAGCAAAGAGTCACCTGCTCATCTCCCAGGTGGCTCGGGAGCCAGACGTGCTTGGATACACTTGGAGAAGCACTGTATTCAGCTCTCCCATGTCACATTTTCTGCTTTCAGGACCAGGAGTATAAACAAGTCAGATGTCCAGGCTCTTTGTAGTGAATTTAGAAATGCAAAGTAAATATTTTTGACCCAGCGCTTCTACTCCTAGGAAATGTGTACATATGGCCAACAGAAATCAATAGTAGGATGTTCTTCGCAACATTTTTCATAACCCCAAACTGGAAACTATCCAAATGCCTAGCTGAAGTAGAATGGATAAATTTACTGATATATTCACCCAATGTAATGCTACACAGCAGTGAGAAGGAAGAATCTACAACCACGTGCAAAAAGTATGGATGACTCTCACAACCATAATATTGAATGAAGTAAGCCAGATACAAAAGAATACACACTATACGGTCCCATTTCTATACAATATTTTAAAGTAGGCAAAGCTAACCTGTGATGTTAGGAGTCAGGGTAGGGGAAGGAGCACAAGATGGAGGCTGGCAGTGGTTGGCTACTTGATCTGGCTGCTGTGTGTGTTTAGCCTGTGAAAGTTCATTGAGCCACATGCTTAGGATATGTGCAGGTTTCTATATGTTATGCTCTAGTACAAACTTTCTAACCACAATAACTAGGAAAGAGCACACTACAACAGATTTCCCATTTCTAAACAGTTCTGTGAGCTGATAGGTAACACTAAGAAATGGTGTCAGATCCTACCTAAAATTATAGCTCTGGACCACTAACAGCTTTAAGGTGCTCAGGCCTTCCAAGGGTCAATATATCCAGCCCCAACGAGAGTTTATGTGAGCTCCTGAACTAAACTTGCCTTATTTCTAGGACCAGTCAAGCCCTAACCAGGTAATCTGTGAATTAAAATTCATGATGCCCAGACTGTAGGCTTTTTCTAACAGTGACCTGGCCTGGAAGTCAGTGTCTAGACCAGTGGTTCCCAAATGGGCCACATGCCCCACAAGGGTGCAGTTTAATTTTTAAGGGAGGCAACTTGAAAATGAGTTATTAATAGTGATTTTTTTGCATCTTATGGTTCTAGGGGCCTCATATACAGTATGTAAATATGTATTGTGACATATTTATGTATTTTAGTTCTTTATTATATGACAACTATCATATGCTTTGAAACTTTATTTGCTATTTTTTTCATATCACTTCACTAGAGGCCTGGTGCATGAAAATTCATGCACTGGAGAGGGGTCTCTCAGTCCAGCCTGGCCCCTCTCACAGTCTGGGAACCCTCAGGGTGGGAGGCGATCCAGCAGTCAGGGGAAGGTGATGCCCCATCACACCTCTGCTGCTGCCACTGCCGGCAAGGCAAGCCTCAGCCGGCCCTGGTTACCTGAGCCTCAGGTGGCCCTGGGCGGCTGGGGGGCTGAAAGGACTGGGGTACTCTGGAGGCAGGCATGCAGAGTGGCCAGGCCTGCCTGAGGGCAGGCCCAGCCTTGCTGCGCACCTGCTGCCCCAGCAGAGCTGAGAGGACTGGGTGCTGCCATCTTGTGGCTGTGGGTGCCACCATCTTTGAGGGTGTGGCAGTCAATTAGCATATTCCATCCTTATTGACTGTGGGTGCCACCATCTTTGTGACAGCATGAGGGTCAATTAGCATATTCCCTTGTACTAGATAGGATATTATTATTTTAACAATTTCTTAGTGATTTCTTCCTCAGTACTTCAAGTGTCCTTTCATTCTTTTATTTTTCTCTTTTATGGGTGCCATGTTCTTTGGAAGCTTGTTTAGACCAAGTTAATGGCCTTTTATGTTTCCTCCATGTGAATAGAGAGTTCACTTTTTAAATAATAAGAATTATATATCACGGGTGGAGGGAGGCATTGGGATTTTATAGATGCTTAGGTGGGGCGTGTCAAAAAAAGGGTTGGGAACCATTGCTCTAGACTCAGAACAAAGTGGATGGAATTGGTTAGCTAGGAAGAGTGGACCAGGATAATCCTGCTGTAAGGAAAATTCTAGAAAATAGCTTTTCCTAGACATCCTATCTGGTTTTTAAAGGGAAGAAAAGCAGAAGAGCTGTAATTAAAGCTATTTATTAGAACCTTCCCTATACTTGTCTATCTCTTTATGAGATCAGATTAAATTAATCTGCAATCTTCCAGGATGGAACCCCTAGGAGTGACAGAGAGACAATAGCAGAAGGGTCATGAAGACAAGTATTTCTCAAGTAGGTAGGGGATCCAGGTCCAAGAGCAAAGCAATCACCTTATTGGTAGTTAGACATACAATGTTTCTGTAAAGTAGTTTTTATTAAAGAAACTATTTTGCAGAGTTCATCTTCTTTGGACCATCTTTCTTTGGAAAATCTTTCTTTTTTGGAATATCTTCTTTGGTGGCTCAGAAAAGAAGATTTTATTATTGAAATAGCATCTAGCAAATACCTCAAGCTGAGACATGTTAGAAATATCTGTGCTTCCATCCAACTGTATAGCAAACCTCCCACACTGCATAATTTATCCTAATGCTTGTTTCTTCTTATCTTCAGCAATGTTTTCTACATGTCTTCTAAATATATTTGCTGACAAAGGAGTGCATTTTAGCTTGACATCAAATTTTCTACACATTGGAACAACCAGTTTTACTGTGGCATGACTCGAAAAAGGCTTCTTCACATTTATCATTACACATAACAGTATTTTGCGAACTATGGAATTGAGTATCACATGTCTTGAAACCTTGCTGAAAAAACCATAGAGGCTTGTCTTTATGTTTGGCGTGCTTTCTTTTTAAGTATCACGGTAATTACAATAATTTCATGCCATAATTAGCTAACCTCTCAAAATCCAATATACACTGAATGGCCAGATTATTATGATCTCTGAACGCATAATAATCTGGCTACTCAGTGTATATCCTATATAATAAAAGGCTAATATGCAAATTGTCCCCTTGACCAGGAGTTCAACCAGCAGGTAGGCCAGCCAACCACCCATGTCCCCTCCCCCTGGACAGGCTGGCCAGACCCCATCCATGCATGAATTCATGCATTGGGCCTCTAATATATAGATATATACACTGAGTGGCCAGATTATTCTGATCTCTGAATGCATAATAATCTGGCCATTCAGTGTATGCTCTAGGTGAGGTTTAATGCTAATGGTAGCAAATATTTCAAATATAGTCTTCTTTGTAGTAATTTTCAACTCAGCTGTCTTTTTGTTTACTTGTTAATTTATTGATTTGAGAGAGAGAGAGAGACAGGAATACACACACACACACACACAGAGAAAACACACATAGATTTGTTCCACTTACGTATGCATTCATTGGTTGATTCTTATATGGGGATCGAACCCACACCTTGGCATATTGGAACAACATTCTAACCAATTGAGCTACCCAGCCAGGGTTTCTTGTCAGCTCTGATTAGGTCGTCATTTTTTTTCACACCTGGTACTGTGACAGACGCTGAACTTATACAGGATGTTGAAGAAGGGTCATCTCTGTCCCATTCTTGGTGTTCGCCTGTTCTGTATTATCTTTGCTTTCCTATTTCATTGCAGGAACTGTTTTAAGCTGCCTGCTGATCTTGTGAGTACTGGTTTAGTAGATAAAAACAAGAAGATAGACATCTACAAATGTAGTTATTCAGACCCAGATGAACTGCATTCTATTACAATAAGCTGAATGAAACTAAATGAAAATGCCAGGGGACCCAGGCCCTCCTTCTCTATCTTACATCTTGCCTTCTTCCTTGAGGACACCTTGGAGACTTTATGTTGACAAAGATGGGGCACCAACGTGAATCTGTATGTTAAGATTAGATGGTAGTAATGCTTCCTTTCTTATTTTTTTTCTCTCTTTTTTAACATGACAAAGAAATCTAAGTGTTACTCTCTAACGGACTGTCTGCCTGTCCCACATTAGAAAACCCTGGTCTCGGTATTCTAAATCTTGCCCTTGGATCTAGCTGTGAGGGAGAGAACTGCATTTTCAAATTGCATGTTTGGCTCCTGGTGGAAATGCTTTACTGAACTGCTTTTTTTGTTCTGGGGCTCAGCCTTGTGTGGAGGGCACGACCGAGATAAACATGACAAAAGGGATTGTCTTTATCCGGGGCTGTTGTGGAGGATGTTATTTGACTTGTTGTTGAGTATCACTGCACATCACTACACATCACTCTGCCTGCCCCTGATGGAGGCACCATGGGAGGAATTTCTATAAAATTCGCATCAGGAGATTCTGTGCTTCTCCTTAATAGCTGCTTTGTTTTTTGCTTAAGGACAATATTAACTTTGTCTTCCTCTTTGCTTTGACTGCTGGGAGCCTACAGCCAACCTTTCCAAAATGTAGAGGACTGTGATAGGCCGTTCTGTGTGCTCATTTCACCCCTGACCCCCATATCTTGTGACTATTATTTTAAGTTTTCCTATTTTTTTTTAAAGTCATCTCAAGTACTTTGGGGAAAGAGATGGGATATGAATAAGATATAAGGTTGTTACTAATGTTCATTATAAACCCCTTTTGCTGAAGAAAAACTTGATTTAGGGTCTGGAACTTTTTATTTCTAGGTAAGGATGATCATTTTCTATTGTTAATAGCACGTATGCATTTCATGAATGTAAGATGCCATTAGTTGTAAGATGAACTTCCATTTTAGAGGGGTTAAATGTCAGAAAATTGCCAACACTGATTTTAAGACAGCATTTCTTGTAAGGCTCCCTCGCTCCCCCAGGTCTCAGAGATGTTCAGGTGTGGGGGGAAATGTAGCTTTTAGGATCAGTGAACTGTGGTGTTATTTATAGTACTGAGACTCTTCTAGCTACTTGAAATCCTTTGGAAAGTGGCCACATTGCAAAGTGAGGGCTACAGCTTACGGGTGGTCAGTGTTTAAGAAGGCCTGTATCCTGGGACGTAATACAAATTCTGATTCCTGAAGGGCAATAACTGCTCACCTGACATAGATGCAGCTGTTCACACATTGGTTTAAAAAAATGAATTTCTTATGAAGGGACTCTAGGTAAAGTTGGAAAATGCACTTAAAAAAAAGCTATTTAAGATAATTTTTTAACTGTGGTATTGTTTTGCTTTTAACAATATTCAAAACACTTGTTCTCAACAATAGAAAAATGAGCAAAGGACAGCTTAGTCTCAGAAGAAAACACAAATGACTCATAAACATTGGGAAAATGCTCCATCTTTCTGGTAATCAAAATAATGCATATTGAAACAGTGGGATACCATTTTTTGGTCTATAAAATTGACAACAACAATACTCAAAGCCACTGAGATGGCAGCAAGAAAGGTGCTTTTATACATTGTAATGTGACTATAAATGATGCAGCTTTTGTAGAAGGTAATTTACCAATATATGTTAAAATGTTCTTCAAATATTTCTCTTTAAAATATTCACACCCCTGATCTACGTAGTTCAGCTGTTAGGCATCTATCCTAAGGAAGTAGTGGTCAGAGGTTTAGCATTATGTTTAGAATGTTATTTATATTAGTAAAACATAAACAACTTAATATCAAACAACAAATAAATATTTAAATCAATTATGGCTTTTCTATTCGGTGGACTGTTTTTACAGCTACCAAAATTAGTGAGAGTCATAGGGAAATATCTGTACCTTCTGCTCATTTTGCTGTGAACCTGAGTCTGCTCCAAAAAATGGTCTGTTCAGTAGGAAAAATGGTAAGGCTGAAGAATATTCAAATGACATAATAAAGTAACATGATATATTGAATGAAAATAAGTCTCTATGCAGTAGTAAGATTCCAACATTGTTAATATGTATATATAACATATCAGAAAGGCTGAAAAGAAATAGAAAAGGTATTAACAATGGCTGTATTTAGGAAGTGGCATTCTTGTTGAATTTTGCTATTGTCTCTATTTTCCCTGGTTTTTATAATTTACTAGGGGCCCAGTGCACAAATTCATGCACTTTGAAAGGAACTGTGGACCGAGAAGCTGCGGTGGGCACAGGGGAGGGTCTTGACCCATCCTCCCCGCCCCTGCCCAACTCCTCCTGCTGTGGCCTCTAATTCTCTATGTGCCAGCAGCTCTGCTCCTGCTGCAGCTGCTCCCATGTGCTAATGGCACCAGCCCTGCTCACACCTGCTGACAGCACAGAGATGTTGGGGCCAGTGCCAACAGCGGGTGCGAGTGGGGCCAGCACCGTCAGTGGGTATGAGCAGCGGCTGCTGCCCCAATTACCCCTTAGGAGCAGGGGGAGGTGGAGAAGCCCTCAGGGGCAATTGGGATAGGCACCAAGCGCTGGCAGTGAGTGCAAGCGGTGGCTCCGGTGCTGGCCGTGGGTGTGAGCGGTGCTGGTGCCGGCAATGGGTGCAAGCAGCTGCTCTGGCACAGGCAGCAGATGCAAGAGGCAGCTGCCAGCCCAGATTGCCTGTCAGGAGCATGGGGAGGTGGAAAAGCCCTGAGGGGTGATCAGGGCTGGCAGCCACCTCTTGCACCTGCTGACAGCTCCAAGCAAGAATTGCCAGCAGCAGGTGTGAGCACCGGGCAGGACCATGGCCCATGGGAGCAAAGAATTTTCAGTAACCACCAGAGGCTTGCCCCAATGATAGCAACCGATGCCTGCCTTGGTCTGGTGCCCCTGCTCACCTGCTTTACCATCTTGCTGTGGCTGATGCCTGCCATGTTCTGTGCTCTGCTGCCTGTTTCTGATGCCTGCCATGTTCCGTGTGTCCCCCCTTGTGTCCCCCCTTGTGGTCAGCGCACATCATAGCAACTGTTTGTTTGATTGTTCAGTTGTTTCACGTTTGGTTTATTTGCATATTAAGGTTTTATATATATAGATATGATGATGGTAAGAAAAATTGACAAGGGTATTTGTTTGAGTATAATCTTTATCAGTTATCATTCTCTCTCCAGTTCCTTTCTTTGTCAATAATAATTCTCTCTCCAGTGACTTTAAATTCCCCCCATTGAACAAATCTTTATTGAGGAACTTCCATATGCCAGGTACTGACTGCCCTAGGAAGTATGGATATAGTAATGAATAGGACAGATCAAGTTCCTGTTTTCTCGGTGCTTCTATAGTCCTTGGGGGAGACTGGCTATAAATATTACAATGTCTAAGAATCCAGTGGTGCATTGTTAGCCTATGGTCAACTATAAGATCTGCTTTTTCCCTGTCTCTCTTCAAAAGACGAAAATATTCTGATCCCAAATAAAATTGGGCTTTAAAAACTATGCTCAGAGGTGGGTAAATGCAATCCTAACAGCATGAGACTGAGGATGAGATTTTGTAATGTCTTTTTGTAATTTCTCGTGAGTCCTGAGGCAAAAGGCCTACCTGGGGAGCTATAGTCTTTATGAGGTCCTGCTCGTGTCTCATGCCTCTTCTGATTAAAATGCTCTATTGTCATAAACTTCTGTCCTTCTAGAAGGCATTATTGAGATAGTTATGATTATTAACTACGGGTAATTCACTTGATCTCTGCACTTCAAACATATCTTTTCAACATTTGGTAGTTAACATTTATTGAGCTTGGCATCATACTGTTACATACAGTGTCTCGGTCAAGGTCCTGTCAAGACAGAGGGCTCACTCTAAAGAGGAAATTTGAAGAAAGTCTAATAAAGGGACTATTTCAAAGGCATGGGCAGGGTTTCAGAAAACCTCAGAAGATGTGAAAGGGCAAGGGAAGATTTTGATTACCAGAACTTTGTAGAGTGCTATGAAAAGAGGACCTCCTCATGAAAGCTGTGAATTTCAGTAAAAGAACAGAACCAATATACAGTGTCCTAGCAGGTAGGAACCCAGGGAGACAAATACCCTGAGCTCACTCTTATCCTGCCCTCCAGCAGTTTGTATGCTTTCCATGGACCTGACCCAACTGGAAGTAGAAAGGCAACAGACTCCAGTGATGCAGCCCACACAGGAAGCCATAAAGAGAAGAGTAGAGAAGGGTAGGAAGAGAATGGATTCTAGAGAGGCAAAATGAAGATATTAATCACACAGACATCATTTTATTTACTCTTCACAACAGCTTTACGAGGTAGATCATTTTATTATCTCCCTTCCCCTCCTCCCCCTTTTATAGATGAGGATACTAGAGATTACAGATTACAGGGGTTAAGAACCAACACTTTTCTTAAAAATCCAATTTAAAAAATCATATGGAGCCCTAACCGGTTTGGCTCAGTGGATAGAGCGTTGGCTTGTGGACTGAAAGGTCCCAGGTTCGATTCCAGTTAAGGGCATGTACCTTGGTTGTGGGTACATCCCCAGTGGGGGGCGTGTGGATGGCACCTGATTGATGTTTCTCTCTCACCAATGTTTCTAACTCTCTATCCTTCTCCCTTCCTTTCTGTAAAAAAATCAATAAAATATATTTTAAAAAATCAAAAATCAAATGAATATTAAATAATGAAGCTAGGATTTAAACTCAGGACTATCTGACTGGATTGCCCCACTGTAATTAAGAATAGGTTAGTTAGTTTAAACAAACAATTCTGTGGTTCGCTATCCCCATCAGCAGGGCTCTGCTAAGTTCTGATTGGATGATTAGCTTGCTGTCTGATTGGTCCAGTTGTCAGTTAGTAATGCGCAGTGAATAAGTACAGTTTCTACTGACCATTTTCTGTACTCAGGTAATGTTTGCATTATACATTTTATATAGTGCTTAAAGCTTTTGTTTTACTATTTGACAACATCCAATTAAACACACTCTGCCAATGAAATGCCAAATATCTGTCTTCCCCTTTAAAAAGCTTGATGGGAATATGGCTTTGGTGTGTTACTGTGGTGCTGTTTACATAACCAAACCTTGCAGGCCAAATAGGTAACATATTCACATGCAATGACTGGGTATCTTAAATTAGGCAGAGAGCAGTTATCTCCCCTCCCCCTTTTATAGGTGAGGATACTAGAGATTACAGATTACAGGGCTTAAGAACCAAGTCTAGCTCCAAGTCTGTGGTCTGGCAAGGCCCCTGCCCATGTGAGGTCCAGGGCGCTGGGCCAGGGCTCCTGAACCCTTTAAAATCCCCGCTCTCTTCTGCCAAACATAAAAACGTCATGTGCCTCCCCAACCCTGAATTTGGAATATGGCTTCCTAGTGGCCCATAGTTTATCCGATGATGATCTCTACCTGCCCAGAGGCTTAATTTCTTTGACTTATATGTTAAATAGGGTAGGGTTTCTTCCCCAAATAACAATTTTATATTAATTAAGTTAAATTAAATATGCCTTTTCAAACGAATGCCTTCTCCCATTCTAAAACGGCCACCCTTCACTTTTTAAAAATATTTTTATTAATTTTTCACAGAGAGGAAGGGAGAGGGATAGAGAGTTAGAAACATCCATGAGAGAGAGACATCAATCAGCCGCCTCCTGCACGCCCCCTACTGGGGATGTGCCCACAACCAATGTACATGCCCTTGACCGGAATCGAACCTGGGACCTTTCAATCCGCAGGCCAACGCTCTATCCACTGAGCCAAACCGGTTTTGGTGCCACCCTTCACTTTGAGGGTGCTGCCCCAAAGCCAATTCCCTTCCTTCCTTTCTGAGTTATCTCCTCTGCTTATTCACCCTCCAAGCAATCTAGATCATATGAAACACAGGGAATGTGCTAGTAAACACTCGACAATGTGATCTGGTGATTTGAACTCTGAGCTGATGCTTGCCGGTAACTATATGTAAGTCATCTAACTTCACTAAGTCTGGGTAAAAATATGGTCACATGCTTTTCTTTTTTCAATTAATTTTTGCCCCTTCTTCTCTAATTATCAAGAAGTCCAATATCGCCTTTTCGAGGCCCCTCCATCCAAATGTTCTAAGAACCCTGAAAGTGTCCTCAGTTCAAAGGGAGCCAAAAAGATAACTGAGTCTGAGGCATCTATCACTGCTGTTGCTTCTTGCTGCCACTGGTGTCACTTTATATATATATATATATATATATATATTTTTTTTTTTTTTACATAGAGGAAGGGAGAGGGATAGAGAGTTAGAAACATCGACGTGAGAGAGACATCCATCAGCTGCCTCCTGCATGCCCCATACTGGAGATGTGCCCACAACCAAGGTACATGCCCTTGACCAGAATCAAACCTGGGACCCTTCAGTCCGCAGGCCAACGTTCTATCCACCGAGTCAAACTGGTTTCAGCAACTGGTGTCACTTTTGAAGACAGGTCCTGTACTGTTCTGCAGAGATAGAACCTGCCTCTCCCAGTTACGGTACAAACGAAATTACCTCATCTAGTTAAAGTGCTGAGCATATAAAAGGATATGCATGACACTAAGTAGGCACTCAAAGATTCAGCTGTTACGTTACTGGGCCCCAGTTTGATGCCTACCCCAGAGGATCTCTGAAACCATCCCAGCTCTGGCAAATGGTGAAGAATAGATGAGGGCTTGGGTCCCCTGCTGGCTGGTACAGCGCCTGGAGGCCAGGATGGAGCTCTCTGAAGCCTCTGGCTATCCTAATCCCATTGTCTGCCCCTTGTAGGAGGAGACAGAAGCTGAGCCGTATAGAATTCCTTGTAAGTGATTTGTTCTGGTTCAGAGAAGGATAGTTCCAGGGTGTTCAGAATAACAATATACTGCATCAGCTCACAGGGTTGGTTGATGGTAGCTGGGCCTTAACCAAGGTCTTTGTGAAGGCAGACCTTGACTTTCAACCCAGGAAGGTGGTGTTATGGAGAACAAGGCTGTGGCTCATTTATTTCTGCATTCTCCCCATTCCAAGTACAGTGCCTTGAACATAACAAGAAACACACCTTCTTCATGTCAACTGCTGTGAAAAATGCTCAGGTGCTCATAAGCACACATGTACATGTGCACACATTCACATACATGCTCACTCTTATGAACTCTCTCTGCCTTCCATCTCTTTGCTTCTCCCCTTTTCCTACTTTGAGGACATAATAATTAAGGACAGAATGCGCAGTGCATATAAACCTTTTCTTCATCTTTGAGTACTATTGTTGCTTTACAACTTTCTTTAGCTCTGCTTTAATTACCACATTTCACACCCTCTAGAATACACCTTTCTTGGAAAATGACAACACCTTATCTCTTTAATGAGCTTTGAGACTAGCACATAAAATATCCCAAAATAATAATTTATTTTAGTTCATGTGAAAACAATTCACTGGCCACATACATTAAAGGCTAATGAATCATTAATGTAAGAACCCCATTTGCTAACCCATTTACCTATTTGGGCTGTGTCCTAAAAGTTCATAGTCAATTTGCTTATTTTTATAGGGAACTATATTATCTATTATTATATCATAATATAAAGTATTATAAATTATCCTATCTAATAAAGAGGGAATATGCAAATTGACCATTATGCTGTCATAAAGATGATGGCACCCATAGCCACAAGATGGTGGTGCCCAGTCCCCTCAGCCTCGTCAGAGTCCCTCAGTCCTTTCAGCCCCACCAGGGGGCAGGGGGTGGCAGGTGTGCAGTGTGGCCAGACCCGCGTTCAGCTCCCAGCCACCGAGGGCCACCCGAGGCTCAGGTAACCAGGGCCGGTTGAGGCTTGTGCTGCTGGCAGTGGCAGTAGTAGAGGTATGACAGGGGTGTCGCCTTCCCCTGATCACCAGTTTGCTTCCCACCCCTGAGGGCTCCCAGACTGTGAGAGGGGGCTGGGCTGAGGGATCCCCCCTCTAGTGCATGAATTTTCATGCATCGTGCCTCTAGTTATGTATAAGAATGAATACTAATAATTGCCACAATTTATTGAGTACCAGTTACTTGGCATAATTTATCTCTATTTTCTGCATCAACCTGCAAAATTGGTATCCATTTTTTAAAAATATATTTTATTGATTTATCACAGAGAGGAAGGGAGAGGGTCAGAGAGTTAGAAACATCGATGAGAGAGACATCGATCAGCCGCCTCCTGCACGCCCCCTACTGGGGATGTGCCCGCAACCCAGGTACATGCCCTTGACCAGAATTGAACCCGGGACCCTTCAGTCCGCAGGTCGACACTCTATCCACTGAGCCAAACCAGTTTCGGCATGGTATCCATTTTATAGGTGAAACTGAGATCCAACTAAGTAAATGAACTTCCTTTTAAGAGCACACAAGGTCAAATACATTTCTGGCCCCAACAACAGTGCCTGCTAAAGGGGCAATGCCCGGCAACCCATGACCTCCCTCACCACTCCTCCGCCCCTCACCAGTCACAGGTGGTGGGCACCTGATTCAATGCAAGCTAATTCTGCTTGTGGCCTGGTTTGAACCCATGAACTTGGCCAGTCTGATTCTCCCTTAGGCATGTGAATTGGGAAACATGGAAAGAAGCAGTAAGTTGGTAGGAGCAGGAGCTGGAGCTGCAAGGCTCAATCAGAAGCCACTGAGTGAGTGTTGCGAAGGGAAGTTGAGGAGGCCATGATGGGCCCATTCAAACGGACGTTTAGCGGGGAGTAGCAGGCAAGCAGAGACTTGCACATAATGGCAGGATATAGGATGGATGGATGTGGGGCAGAAAGAATCACATGCCAGGTCGGTGCCCAGCTCCCTGGGACCAGGTCCTGCCCCTATCCTCGCTGCACTGTTTCTCTGCCAGGGGAGCTCTCAAAGAATCCTTCCTCTCTTGAGCTAACTTTAGTGGGTGTCAGTTTCTTTCAACTGGGAGAGCCAAATTAGAACACACAGCCTGTAAGTGCGGGAGAGGGGATTTCAACCCCAGTTTGTGGCTATGGAGCCTCTGCTCAGGTCACTGTACCCCTTTGGCATGTTACAAATGCTGCCCTGGCCCACCACGGCCCACGTGTTCACCTTCCTGTATCTGAAAAAGAAGGAGTAACGAACTGAAGTTTCCTGAGTCCATGTCCCAAATCTTGGTCTGCTTTCAGAGCCCTGAACGGGATGGTGGGGGTTAAGAGTCTCGGGCAATTGGGCGGTCTCCCAGCAACTCCAGTTTCCAAGGCAGAAGGCGCTACAATGGGGAGGAGGGGTGGGAGTGGGCAGGATGGGTTCTTGGCAGTACAGAGGACAGGCACTCCTCCCGGACGGTGGACTGGTCTCATCCCTCTTTGTATGCCCAGTTCTAAGGTAGTGCTTGACAGATATTTGAATGAGCACGTGAGCAAATGAATGAATGAGTGGATGAAGAAATGAATGGCAGAAGTGGGTCACGGTCCCTCTTCGCACGTATGGATCGTGATTCAGTGGAGTCTTATCGGGGCGAGGAGCACCTGTGCCTAGCTCGAAGACACAATCTATGCAGCAACACGAGTAATATTTACAGTGACTTCGGCTTTAAAAATAGCAGAGCAGGTGTAGCGATGGCCATGATAATGACATGGTTCGGAAGACTACAAATAGACGGCTCCGGATTGCATCTGCCCTGTTTACAAAAAAAAAAAACACACCCCTCGCTTTGTCTGCCTCTGTCTGAAGAGAGTGAGGTTTTCATTTTAAGACGCTGACTAAAAAATGCAGAGCCACTTCCTGGGCAGGCGTCCAAGCGACTACATCTCTGTCACAGCTCTCCCCAGAGCCTTAGCCTCAGCTGCCTGGGGCGGGGCCTCCAGCCGTTGGTGGCCGTTGGAGCTACCAGCGGAGCAATTTATCTGCAGCCCGCCAGAAATGCTGGGCTCTTAGGCCCTCCCGGCGAACAGACCACGTCTGTGGCCTTTGCACAGAAGAGACACCAGCGTTCGTGATTGGCCAGGCTGGTGTGTGCGAAATACAGATGTCTGCCACACTACTGAGTATGGCATTCCTCCCAGCCGAGTGCCCCAGGGTGTGGGTAAGTCTTGATGCCGGTTGTGGCAGGATCGAAGCTGAGCACTGGGACTGGCCAAGGGGATGACTTAGCATATTTCTTAACGCTGCTGAGCCTCAGTTTCCTTTTCCGTGAAGTGGAGATGGTGTTCTCCTTTGCTGTAGAAGGATAGAAGGATGGGGCCATCACAGGCTGTTTTGTCGTGAGGCCTGGGAGAATTAGCATATGCAGAGTACCTCAGCTGGTACCTGGCATATGGCAGACACCGGAGCCTTATGATTGCTGAGGCAGTGACAGCGTCCCTGTTTTTATTTCTAACAGAACCGTCTTTCTCTGCGAGACTCAGCTGATCTGTTCTACTTCTTGAGCATACCTGTGTAGCCGACGTAACTCTGAAACTTCAGGGGAAGTGAGTGCCCAAGACAAGTTTATTAGACTGTGTTCCCTTTCTCTTTTTCCCTTTTAGACTCTGACCGCTCCTGCCCCATTTGCAGATGAAGTCAGCTGCCAGTGCCAAGCGCCCCATGAAAAACTGACCATTGCTCAGGCCCGCCTAGGAACACCAGGTGAGGCTGTCCTTCTTCTTCTCCCCAAGGGGCATCCAAAGGAGCAGACAGGCCCGGCAGGATCTGAGCAGCACTGGCTTTCAGAGAGTTGAATTTAGAGAATGTGGCACAGCCCAGGGATAATAGCACCAGGAACAAACTCAGCAAATCCATGTAGACAAGGGGGACAAAGAGACAGTGAGATGCGGTGTGCGCCTCAGCTCTGCCGTTTGTTAGTCACAAGAATGATCTGAGTGGTTTCCTCATTTGTGAACGGGGACAAGGGTACCCCCTTCCCAAGGTTTTATTGTGACAACGAGGCTCGGTTAAAAATACCAAAGCGGACAGGGGGATGAGGACCAATATGTAATACCTTAATCAATAAAGAAATTTAAAAAAAAATAAAAATACCAAAGCATTTTTTAAACTGTGAAGTTTAAACAGACCTAAGCTACTGTAATTATTACCATGTTTTAAAGTCTGCGTTTTAAAGAAGTTTCTCTAAGTGTGCCTTAATGAAAGAGCCTGCGCCTTAAACTGCTCTAGGACTTTGTTCACTCCTTAGTATATACCAGAGCTGGATAGGGAAGAGATTGAAAAAGAACTAGGGCCGAAACTGGTTTGGCTCAGTGGATAGAGTGTCGGTCTGCGAACTGAAAGGTCCCAGGTTCGATTCTGGTCAAGGGCATGTACCTTGGTTGCGGGCATATCCCCAGTAGGGGGCGTGCAGGAGGCAGCTGATCCACGTTTCTCTCTCATCGATGTTTCTAACTCTCTAATCCCTCTCCCTTCCTCTCTGTAAAAAATCAATAAAACAATTTTTAAAAAATGTATTAAAAAGAAAGAAAGAAAAAGAACTATAAGGTACTGTCTCTATTTCCTAAGAGCTTCATTATATATTAGAGGCCCGGTGCACGAATTTGTACGCAGGTGGGGTCCCTCAGCCTGGCTGGCAATCGAGGCCAATCATGGCCATCTTGCCCAGTCCCAATTAGGGCCGCCCAGCAGGGGGGAGGTGCTGCAGGAGGTTGGACAGCCATGGGAGGTTGGCTGTGGGAGCGCACTGACCACCAGGGGGCAGCTCCTGCATTGAGCATCTGTCCCCTGGTGGTCAGTGTGCATCATAGCAACCAGTTGTTTGGTCAACCGATCGTACGGTCACTTAGGCTTTTATATGTAGATATATTTGTGGTAATCCTCACCTGAGGATATTTTTCCATTGGGTTTTTAGAGAGATTGGAAGAGAGGGGAGAGAGAAACATCGATGTGAGAGAAACACATTGATTGGTTGCCTTCTGTACAAGCCCCAACCAGGGCCTGGGCCAGGGAGGAACCTGTAACCAAGGTATGTGCCCTTGACCAGAATCGAACCCAGGACCCTTCAGTCTGCAGTCTGATGCTCTATCTACTGAGCCAAACTGGCTAGGGACTAAGAGCTTCATTATAAAGGGACAAGACAATCAGAAATAAAACCCACCAGTAGTATGTATGCATGTATTTAGGGTAGGAATTTTCAAGCAGCATGTCATGGCACACTGGTGTGCTATAAGAATTTTTAAAACGTGTAGTACTTGACTATTGAGACAGGAGCACTGACCTCTTGTCCCTTAGATTGTCAAATTAAAAAATGACAACAGGCAACAAAACAATAACTATCCAGTGTGAATGAAAATTATACCTATTTTTTTGTGTCAGATTGGCAAACAATATATATTTTGGTATGCCGCAGTAATTAGTTTCTATGTGCCATGAGATTAAAAAAGGTTGAAAATTGATTGCTTAGGGGTTAAATCCTGCAACACAGATGAAAATGGACAGTTTTAAGAAAGGCAGATTAACCCGGCTAGTGTGGCTCAGTGGTTGAGTGTCAATCTATGAATCAGGAGGTCATGGTTGATTCCTGGTCAGGATACATTCCCAGGTTTTGAGCTCAATCCCCAGTAGGGGGCATGCAGGAGGCAGCCCATCAATGATTCTCTCTCATCATTGATATTTCTATTCGTTTCTCTCTGAAATCAATATCAATATATGAAAGACAGATTCATTTGACCTGGAGCAGTCTCGAGCAAAACCTGGGAGCCTACCTCAGCTGATCTTTTTGAGAGAAGTTAAGATTTGGACAATGTGGGCAGAGAATGGAAGGGCATTCTGGGCAAGTAGAACAGGAATAGTGAAGACGGAGGTAGAGAGCCGCATAGCAGTAAATGAATGGCCTTCCATTTGGTTGGGATGGAGGGAAAAATACATTAAAAAATACATTTTTTCCTCATTTGTGAACGGGGACAAGGGTACCCACTTCCCAAGGTTTTTGTGACAAGGGTACCCACTTCCCAAGGTTTTGTAACAGACTAGTTCGCAGTTAAGCTTTGAGCGATGTACAATGGCTCAGAAACAAACATCCCAAGTTGAACAGAATCCGTGGGAAAAAGGAGTTTTCTTAATAATAATAGACGTTTATTGTTTTCTAAGTTCTTTATATGTATTGTGTCATGTCATTGTCACAACTTGATGTGGTTAGTGCTTTTAGTCTTTTACAGATGAGGAAATGGTAGTTTTGGAAAGCTGCAAACCTACACAGGTTTATTCAGGAAGTCAAGTGTGAGAAGCACACTTGAGCTTGCATCAGCATCACCTGGAGGGCTTGTTAGAACACAGATGTCAGGGCTTTACCCCCAGTGTTTCTTTTTTTAAAATATATTTTATTGATTTTTTTTCAGAGAGGAAGGGAGAGTGATAGAAAGTCAGAAACATCGATGAGAGAGAGACATTCATCAGCCGCCTACTGCACGTCCCCAACTGGGGATGTGCCCGCAACCTAGGTACATGCCCTTGACCAGAATCGAACCTGGGACCTTTCAGTCAGCGGCTGACGCTCTATCCACTGAGCCAAACCGGTTTCGGCTGCCCCCAGCGTTTCTGATTCAGTCCAACTGTGGTGCAGCCTAAGAACTTCCTTGGCTAACAAGTTCCCAGGTGATGCTGATACTGAGGGACCACATTTTGGTAAATAGTGAAGCTGGCACTTGATCTCAAACATTTTTGTGTTCCAGCTTGATCTCTCAACCATGCCGATCTGCCTCTTCTTTAAGAGTACAGTAGGTTCTCAGATAACGTTATTTTGCTCCATGTTGTTTTGTTTATAACATTGATGAGGTGCCATAGGAACCTAACTCTTGTTTATATCAATTAGCCTAGGATAAAATCAGTTTCATTGTACATCGTTGCACTTAAAGTCGCAGAATCTATATTGATGATAAGTGAGAGCTTACTGTAGCTTGAGAGAGTGAAGTGAGGAGAAGAGTGGGCCAAATTAGTACGCTATTTTTGTTACTTCTTTTGAGAAAGGCCAAGAAGTGGCTTGGGGCAGTAGTTCAGAGCAGCTAAACCAGTTGTTTCCAGTCTTCATGCGCAAAGAATCACCTGGCAAGTTTGGTAAAGAAGTGGATTTCCTGCTCTCTCCCCCCACCCCTAAATCTCGGATAAGGCAGCAGCATCTGTCTTTTGAATGAACAGCCCAGGTAAATCCATAAGGTGCACTGGAAATGCAGGTAGTGATGAAGAGAACGGATGTGACCTAATGCTGAAGGCCCAAGTAGAAAAGGACCCTGTTTTTTCCAGAGAAAGGAAAGGGAAGTTCAGCTTACTCTCAGTCTGCCAGGCGCTCTTTCCTGTCTCAATTAGTCTTTCCCCAAACTGTGCAGGATGGATATTACTGTATCCTTCCTGCAGATGAGGCCACTGAGACTTGGAGAACTGAAAAATTACTTCTCAAATGCACATGTTCGTCTTAGACCTCACTGTGATAACCATAGCTTTATTAGAGCAGCGATCCTCACATTTCCACACACGGAATCCCCCGAAAAGCTTGTTAAGAGTCCGAGAGGCTCCACCTTCACAGTTTATGATGAGGTAGGTCTGGGGTGAGGAGCAAGCATTTGCATTCCTAACAAGTTCCCAACCGATGCCGCTGCTGCCTGTCCTGGGACCACGTGGCAAGAACCTCTGCTTTGGAGTACCTGTTGATAGTGGCTGGAGGGAGGGACAGGGAGATCATCCTGAATATTTGTTGCAGCTTTGTGTTGTCATTACAAAAGCTCAGAGCATTTTTTTGTAAAATCTTGCTGTTGGTCTGCTTTTTTCGTAAGCAATTATCTTTTGTGGCACTTTCTTGAGCATCCCATCAAAAAGACAAAACATGTGCTAACCGGTTTGGCTCAGTGGATAGAGCGTCAGCCTGCAGACTGAAAGGTCCCAGGTTTAATTCTAGTCAAGGGCATGTACCTTGGTTGCGGGAGGCAGCTGATCGATGTTTCTCTCACATCGATGTTTCTAACTCTCTATCCCTATCTCTTCCTCTCTGTAAAAAAAATCAATAAAATATATTTTAAAAAACAAAAACAAACAAAAAAGACAAAACAGACCCCCGCTTGGGGTTTACAATGTGCTTCAAGATTATAACTGAAATCCTTCACTAGCCCTATTATATGACTTAATATAATTGCCTACAATATGTTTTGCAATCTTAGGTCTACCCAAACAGGGGCTAGCATAGGAATTCTAAAAGAGGTAATGACAAACTCTGGTCGTAGCTCTGAGCTCCCAGACCTTGTCAGTGAAGTTACAAGGATAATGAAACATAAAAAAACAACAACAACAACAAAACAGTAGGGCAGTTGGAATCAGCATCTTTTTTAAAAATCTTTTTGCTTTAAGAGAGGGAGAGGAGGAGAGAGAGTGAGAGTGAGAGAGAGACATCAATGATGAGAGAGAATCATTGATCAGCTGCCTCCTGCACACTCTACACTGGGTATCAATTGGTACAGTTGAAGCCGTATCAGGCGCATAAGGAAGAAATTCCCAGACTTGTGCCCTGACCAGGAATTGAACCACGAGCTCCTGGTTCACAGGTTGATGCTCAACCACTGAGCTATGCCGGCTGGGTGGAATCAGCACCTTAGACCTTAGCTCAACTAGTCCACCGGTGGCATTGTTAATCTACAGGGTTTAGTATGTGTCCTGAGACAGAACCACTCGCCTGTCTTGCAGTAAAAGAAAAGTCCAAGTGATTGTTCCATAGGTTCCTTTCATTAAGGCTGACATTTTTCTCAAAGGGAAACTCCACTCTGATTTTCTATTTTCCTTCTCAGAAATGGGATTTATATTATTCTGTTTCCACAGTGTGTAGAGTTTCCAAATTCTTTTCTCAAAATCTACCTTAATGAATTTTGCTTCATGTGTGTGCCCTTTGCATTATAATTTATTTAACTTTTCTTTAGTGTACTCTCTTAAAAACTTGAATGTATTTTAAAAGCTAACATCCATCATTATCATTTACTGAAAATAATATTGCTGGCTGTAAGTAGAGGGAAATTATAAAGTTTATATAAAACTAGGTAAGCTTTGTGAGATGTAACTATTAGATTTTACAAAGTTAATTTTTTGTGCCACCTTTTTTGCACCTCAATTGTACACAAAAACAGTACTAGTTACCATAGTTACTGGTGTTTAGTCAGAGTTTGATTCTGTGACATTGGGTAAGCTGCTTACCTTTGCTGAGCTGCCATTTGCCCTTCTATGAAATGAAGATAGTAAACCCACTCTCCTCTACCTCCCTCTCAGAGTTGATGCGAAGATCAAGCGACATATATGGGCTTTGCAAATCATACGTACTTTTAACGCATTGTTTACATATAGGTGGCTAATAGTCATTATAAAAAATGAATAATCACACTTTTGTTGCCTGAATCTGAAGTAATACCAAGAAACATCATAACACACCCCGCAAAATAGTGAATTTAGATATAGTAATGCAGTTGGTGATTGCCTTCTGTCTGGCCATATAGTAGGTATATGCTTAATTTTTTAACCAATTGTCAAATGGCTTTCCAGAAACAATTGTGTCATTTTACATTTTCACCAGCAATGTCTAAGAGTTCCAGTTGCTCTATATCCTCACTAATACTTGGTAGGTATGCTCAAGTTTTTAAAAAAATGATATTAAGCATCATTTCATGAGCTTATTTGCTATCCACATATTTTTTAAATATATTTTATTGATTTTTTACAGAGAGGATGGGAGAGGGATTGAGAGTTAGAAACATCAATCAGCTGCCTCTTGCACGCCCCCTACTGGGGATGTGCCTATAACTAAGGTACATGCCCCTGACCGGAATGGAACCTGGGACCTTTCAGTCCGAACACCGACGATCTATCCACTGAGCCACACCGGTTTCGGCGCGCACACACACACACACACACACACACACACACACACACACACATATATATATATATATATAGATAGATAGATATACATACATATATATATATATTGGTGAAATACAAGTCTTTGATTGAGGATGTCCAAGAATGTCTGCTGGGACTGGCCTGTCTATGACTTGCCTTTTCATTTTTGTAAAAATATCTTTTGAAGAACATTAGTTTTAAACAAGGTCCAATTAATTTATTTATTTTGGCTTTATAGTGTACAAGTTTGGGGTCCTATTTAAGAAATTTTTGTTAAATTCACTGAGATTTTCACCTTTTTCCCCAGAAGTTTTTAGTTATAGGTCTGTGATCCATTTTGAGTTAATTTTTATGGTGTGAGGTGGGAGCTAAGTATAGCTCCCTTCATTTCATTTATTTCAAAAGTGCTGAATAACTTATAAAAATTTGGAATGTAAGATCCCAGAAAGCTGAGAATCATATTTTCCTCACAATACTGTACCATGTTCATTATCCACGATCCTCAAGCAGTTTGCTATGTTTATTTTAAACATGCTCATCAGTGTGTGGTATACAGACTTTCATTTTACCTGAACATCGCATTTCTAAAATTTGCTTATTCTAACCATTCAGAATAAACAGGAATTTACTTGAAATGTTTTTAGAAATGTTATTGTCTGTGGGTGGGCAGAAAGTGTAAAATGCCATTGTATTCACTTCCTATTACCCCATAACATATTGCCACAGATCTGGCAGCTTAAAACAATGCACAGTTGAGCCGCCCCGTTATGTGGTCAGTTGGATTCCAATGAGCAGCTCCAGAGTGAGCTAAGGTTCAGCCAGGCCAGTCACGTGATCGGGCACCCTCCAGCGTGGAACACCGCCACGCGGATGTAAGGTTCCCCGCCGTGGCCAGTGAGTCTGGATCCACGCACTCCAGCATGGAGCACCGCCACGCGCATGTAAGGTTCCCTGCCGCTGTGGGCCATGCATCTGGATCCACGCACTCCAGCATGGAGTGCCACCACAGGGACGTAAGGTTCCCTGCCGTGGCTAGTGCGTCTGGATCCAAGCTCTCCAGCCTGAGCGCCACCACGCGGATGTAAGGTTCCCGCTGTGGCCCACGCGTTTGTATCCAAGCTCTCCAGCCCGAGCGCCACCAAGGGGACGTAAGGTTCCCGCCGTGGCCGGTGCGTCTAGATATAAGCTCTCCAGCCCGAGCGCCACCACGCAGACGTAAGGTTCCCGCGGTGGCCGGTGCGTCTGGGTCCCAGCTCTCCAGCGCGGAGTGCCACCAAACGGACATAAGGTTTCCCTGCCGTGGCCGGTGCGTCTGGATCTAAGCTCTCCAGTCTGAGTGCCACCACGCGGACTTAAGTTTCATAAGTTTCCCTGCCGTGGCCGGTGCGTCTGGATCTAAGCTCTCCAGTCTGAGTGCCACCACCCGGACTTAAGTTTCGTAAGTTTCCCTTCCGTGGCCGGTGCGTCTGGATCGGCGAGATGCCGCCTATGAGTCTGCGGCTCGGCGATTTGGTGTGGGGACAACTCGGCCCGTATCCTCCGTGGCCGGGAAAGATTATCGCTCCGCCTGCGGAGCTGGAGAAGCCTCTGGGAAAGAAATGGTGCTTTGTGAAGTTCTTCGGCATGGAGGACCATGCGTGGATTGAACTGGAGCAGCTGAAGCCGTATCAGGCACATAAGGAAGAGATGATGAAGAAGACCAAGGGAAAGCTCTTCCAGCGAGCTGTGGAGGCGGTGGAAGAGTTCCTCGGGACTGTCAGAGAGAAGGACCAGGCCTCATCCCGCAGTTCCGCCGCACATGAGAACCGGCACGATCCCGGCGAGGAGGGAGGTAGGCTGAGTGCGAGTGACGAGAAGCGCAAGCTTCGCCCACCTAAAGGGAAGCCGGGGGCAAAACTGGGAGAAAATAAGAGGGTGGCATCGGGCTCTTCCGAGAGAGGCTCTCAGTCCCTTCTGAACAGAGCCCAAGAGCAGACTCCCCAGAAGCGGGGTCCGCCCCCACGGGATGAGAAAGTTTCGGGGTCTGCTACTATGAATGGGGTGACCGGCAGAGTCATGGCGGCATCGGAGTGGCAGCCGACTGCGATCGGGCCTCTTAAAGACATAGACCCCCATTTCCAACACTTCCTGCTCAGCCAAACTGGGAAGCCAGATATCTGTAACCCGACAATTATAAAGAAGTTGAAAATATGTGAAAAGGAGAGCGGGTCCAACTGCATCCAGGCAGCAGACAGCACGGTCATGAATGGCAGCATCGCGCCCACAAACAAAAAGATAGGATTTTTGGGCCTCGGCCTCATAGGAAGTGGCATCATCTCCAACTTGCTAAAAACGGGTCATGCGGTGACTGTCTGGAACGGGACTGCAGGGACAGAGGGGGCCTGCCTGGGAAGAACCCCTGCTGAACTTGTTTCAGCTTGTGACATCACCTTTGCCTATGTGCCAGATCCAAAGACTGCCACGGATCTGGTGCTGGGCCCCAGTGGTGTGCTGCAAGGGATCCGCCCTGGGAAATGCTATGTGGACTTGTCAACAACGGATGTGGCCACAGTCACGGAGCTGGCACAGTTGGTTGTGTCCAGGGGGGGCCGCTTTCTGGAAGCCCCCGTCTCAGGGAACCAGCAGCAGTCTAAGGATGGGATGCTGGTGATCTTAGCAGCCGGAGACAGAGAGCTATATGAGGACTGTAGGAGCTGCTTCCAGGCAATAGGGAAAACCTCCTTCTTTCTTGGTGAGGTTGGCAATGCCGCCAAGATGATGCTGATTGTGAACATGGTCCAGGGGAGCTTCATGGCCACCGTCGCGGAGGGGCTGACCCTGGCCCAAGAGACGGGCCAGTCCCAGAAGACATTCTTGGAAATCCTCAATCAAGGACAACTGGCCAGCATCTACCTGGATAAGAAGTACCAAAACATCCTGCAAGGAAACGTCGAGCCCGATTTCTACCTGAAACACATTCAAAAGGATCTTCGCTTAGCCATTGCACTGGGCAGTGCTGTCAATCATCCAACTCCTATGGCAGCCGCAGCCAGCGAGGTGTACAAGAGGGCCAAGGCGCTGGACTAGTCTGACAAGGACATGTCTACTGTTTGCTGGGCCGGTGTATGCTAAGCCCGCCTCCCACTTCAGTCTTAATTCTTTTTTTTGTTTCTTTATTGATTAAGGTATTACATGTGTTCTTATTCCCCCATTACCCCTCCAACTCCCTCCCCCTTCATGCCCTCACCCCCCTGTTGTCTGTGTCTATTGGTTAGGCTTATATGCATGCATACAAGTCTTTTGGTTGATCTCTTACCCTCTTACCCCCACCCTCCCCTACCTTCCCTTAGGTTTGATGTTCTGATCGATATTTTTCTGTTTCTGGATCTGTTTTTAAAAAATATATATATTTTATTGATTTTTTACAGAGAGGAAGGGAGAGGGATAGAGAGTTAGAAACATCGATGAGAGAGAGACTTCAATCAGCCGCCTCCTGCACACCCCCTACTGGGGACGTGCCCGCAACCAGGATACATGCCCTTGACCGGGATCGAACCTGGGACCTTTCAGTCCGCAGACTGATGCTCTATCCACTGAGCCAAACCGGTTTTGGCATCTGGATCTGTTTTTGTTCATCAGTTTATGTTGTTCATTATATTCCACAAATGAGAGAGATCATGTGGTATTTGTCTTTCTCTGCCTGGCATCATGCTCTTCAGCTCAATCCATGTTGTTGCAATGTAAGAACTTTTTTTTTTTTACCAGTCTTAATTCTTGTTAACATTTTTTTCTTGGTTAAAAATAAAAAATAAAACAATACATATTTGCTAGGTCATGATTGCCATGGTTCAGAAGCCCCAGCTTGGCTAAGCTGAGGCCTCTGTCCAGGATCTCACAAGGCTGCATTCAGGGTGTCACCCAGGGCTCACTACGGATCTGGAGGCTTGACTGACCAGAGGTCTACTTTTGAGCTCACTCATGTTGTTGGAAGATTTTATTTCCTTGCAAATGTGAGATCCAGGATCTAGCTTCTTGCTGGTTGTCAGGGAGAGGTCACCCTCAGCTCCTAGAGGTCACCTGCAGTTCCAGGCCCTTTCACAACATGGCAACTTGCTTTTTAAAAACAAACAAACAAAAAATCTTTGTTGTTGGGAGTATTACAGAAGTCCCCCACCTCCTCTTTCTGTTCTCCACTGGGGGCAAATGGTCCTGCAGAGAAGGGCAGTTGGGGGTGAGCGGGCCTGCAGGGGAGGGCAGTTGGGGG
>JAAGEH010000029.1:568328-804952 GCA_011751065.1 Lasiurus cinereus | reverse complement strand
CAGTTGGGGGCGAGCGGGCCTGCAGGGGAGGGCAGTTGGGGGTGAGCAGGGATGGCAGTTGGGGGTGAGTGGGCTGGCAGGGGACGGCAGTTGCAGATGATCAGACCAGAGGAAGAAGGCAGTTGGAGGCCATTTGGACCTGCAGGGGAGGGCAGTTGGAGCTGATTAGACCAGTAAGGAAGCAGTTAGACATCAATGAGGCTGGCAGGGGAGCAGTTAGGGGGGAATAAGACTGGCAGGCAAAAGTGGTTAGGGATAATCAGACAGGCAAGCAGTTAGGAGCCAGTAGTCCCAGATTGTGAGAGGGATGTCCTAGATTGGAGAGGGTGCAGGCTGGGCTGAGGGACTGCCTCTCTGCTGTGCATGAATTGCATGCACCAGGCCTCTAGCATATATATATGCTAATTAACTGGGACACCCTAATAGGTTGATTAGATAGGAGGAAGTTGTGCAAGCCGCATTGGGGGTGGGGTGTCAGGGGTCTCTGTGCCTGCACTGGGGGAGGGCCCGATCAGCAGTGGCTGAGGCTGCTTCAGGGGCTGGAGAGGGAGAGAGGACTGGACCAGCAGCAGCTGTGGCTCCTGCAGAGCCCGGGAGTGAGGCAGGACTGGACCTACAGTGGCCATGGCTGCTTTGGGGCACAGGGAGGTGGGCAGGGCCGGACCAGCAACTCGAGGGTGGGCAGGCCGCACGATTTTGAATCGTGCACTGGGCTCCTAGTATGTATATAAGTTCTTTGGTTAATCTCTTCCCATCCCAGCCCTTTCCCACTGAGATCCATCAGTCAGTGCCATGCTTCTATGCCTCTGGACCTATTTTGTTCATCAGCTTATTTTGTTCATTAGACTCCACATACAAGTAAGATCAAGTGATACTTGTCTTTCTTTGACTAGTTTATTTCTTAGCATAATATTCTCCAGGTCCCTCCATGCTGTCTCAAAGGGTAAGATATTCTTTTTCATAGCTGCATAGTATTCCATTGTGTAAATGTACCACAGCTTTTTTATCCACTCATCTACTGATGGGCACTTGGGACTTTCTGTGCCTTATAAACTTGTGTGACTTTTTCTTTAACGAGCTTAGGGAATTTTTCTGTCATTTCTCCAAATAGGTTTTCTATCCCTTGCTCACTTTCTCTTCCCCCTAATACCCTATGATACATTTCATGCTGTCCCAAAGTTCCCTTAAAGTGTCCTCATGTTTTAAAGTATTTTTTCTTTTTGCTCCTCTGATTATTTTTTCTACCTTGCTTTCTAATTCTCTTATTTGTTTCTCTGCTTCATCAAACCTGCTTTTAATTCCTCCAGCATATTCTTGATGTCAGATACAGTATTCTTCATTTTTTCCTGTTTCTTACTCATGGTTTCTACGTCATTTATCATGCTGATGTAGTTCCCATTTAGTTCCTTACAGTTGTTACTAAGTTCCTGGTTCCCCCTAAGGTGGCCTGGTGCAGGTTCAGGTTGGGTACAGCCTGCCCCCTTTTCAGCATGAGTAGTTTTCAGCATCTTTATAACCATTACCATGAGTCGATGTCTGATAACATGCTTATTTCCATCTCATTTAGGTCTTTTTATAGCGATTCCTCCTTTTCTTTAATTTGGGTGCTGTTTCTTTCTCTCTCCATTTTAGTTGTCTCTTTGTGTTTGTATCTGTATTAGATATACTTGCTATGACTCCCAGTCTTAATGCGATAGACTTTTGCAGTAAATGTCTTATGGGCCTAGTTGTGCAGTCTTGTACTACTAAGCTTGTTTTCTAGGAGTGACCCTTTTGTTGGTTATTTGGGCTCTCCTGTTGTAATTGGGTCTTGATTGTTATTGTCCTGTTCATGCATGGACTCTCCTCTCAGGCTAGCTAACAGTATGGCTCAACCACAACCAGGCCATCTGAGCTGTTTTACAGGGGCCGACAGGGCAAAACAAAACAAAACAGGAAGCAAACACAGACATCCTATATAATAAAGAGGTAATATGCAAATTAACCCTCATCCTGTCATGCCATCACAAGATGGCTGCACCCACAGCAGAGGAGGGGTTCCCGTAATGAGTGATCAGCAGAGACCTGAGGCTGCGTGGCACTGGGCCAGGGCAGGGGACCTGAGGCTGTGCCCCCCACCCAGTGGGGCTTGACTGGGGATCTCAGGCCATGCCCCCTGCCCTGGCGCCAGGCCAGTGAACCTCAGGCCATGCTTCCCACCTGGTGGGCCTTGACAGGGGACCTCAAGGTAAACCCTCTGCCCCGGTACCAGGCCAGGGGACCTCAGGCCGCATTCCTCGTCCTGGCACCAGACTGGAGGACCTGAAGGTGTGCCAGGGGAATCTGAGGCTGTGCCCCCACCCAGGATGCAATGGGGGACCTGAGGCTGCACCCCCACCTGACGGAGCTTGATGAGGGACCTGAGGCTGTGCTCCCCATACCCAGCAGGGCTTGACAGAGCTGGGGCCAGCCAGGTCTGGATCTCGCCCAACAGGAGTGGGGCTGGTGGGGGCTGGGTCTTGTGCAATTTCGAGGTGCACGCCAATGGGTGGGTACTTGATTCTGGGACCCGCAGCATGCCCCAGACTATGACAGGAGAAAGATTTTCATATACATCTTACTAGTTTTTTTTCATCTCTGACATTTCTATTATAGAGAAAGGGCAAATAGCAATATTAAAATGTTTCTTCTAATTAATTCTCTTTTAATGTGCATGAATTCCATGCACCAGGCCATTATAAAATATCCCAACACAGAGCAAAAACAACCACAAAAGAGGAGAGAATTAGGAAAGAGAAAAAGAGACCAAGAATAATAAAAAAGAGAGAAAAAGATAATAGTAAAATAAGAAACAGAAAATAAAAAGAATACTGGAAGAGAAAGGGGGCAGAAAAAAGATTCTGAAAGGAAAGAATGGAGAGCAAAAAATAAGAGTAGAGTAGGAAACGGAAAAGAGTAGAAAAAGACAAGAAGACAAAGAAAAAAAGTTATGCAAAGGTCAAAAGGAGAGAAAAGTAAAGCAAAAAATATGGGAAAGAAAGAAATCGTAAGAAAAGGAAGGAGGCCAGGAAGAGAGATAAAAGAAACAAGAGACAAGAGAAAAAAAATCTTAATAATAATTATAAATACCAAAGCAAGAAAAAAGAGAAAAGAAGACAGCCAAGTGAAGTTTGTCCAGGCAGATTATGTTATCTGAGGCTGACGGTTTTGTCTGCTGCTTTCAGGCCGCCTCGGGAAGTACTTTTGTGTCAGCCAATGTCAGGAGCTGTCCAAGTCTGGCTCCCGATTGCCTGTTATAGCTGTGGTCAGTCTGTGGCTCTCTGAGGTCCACCTCCACAGGTCAGCTACTCCCCTGCCCCCTGAGGTTGCCTGGTCTCCCTCCAGTATCTTCCAAACACAGTCTTTCGGTGGAGCCAGGCTAGCCCCGCTAGGGCCCTCTGCTCAGAGATTACACCCCCAGGCGCCCCGAGGGGAAATTAGTCTCTGCTTCAAAGCCAAACTCCTCAGTCTCTACCAGAGACTCCAGCTCTGCGTCCCCCTAAGGTGCTGGTTCAGATTGGGCGCAGCCTGCCCCCTTTTCAGCATGAGAAACTTCTGGGCTCAGTGGGATTGATCAAAACAGCCTCTGGTTGACAATGAGGGGTTTGCGCATTTTCTCCTGGTCCCAGACAATAGCCTGAAGGTCTCGCTCTTGGGATGTCCTGCTTTGAGCTGTTCTCCTCACCCCCCACCGAACTGCACCAGTGGGGCTACCTGGGGCTACCAGAGAGCTGACCCAAACCATCTCTTGTTGGGGGTCATGTCCAAGCCTGCCGGAGGGGGACATATGGCTCTGCCTCTGCTTCCCAGGACTGGTGGGGAGCTCGGATCAGCCTCCCCGCGATGTAAAATCAAAGCCCAGCTCTTGCCCATCTGTCTCCCCAATAGAAGCCTTCCCAGGGGATACCGTCCAAATAGCCCTGCTCTGTGAGGCCCTGGCGCCCTCGTGCCACGGGTCCAAGCAGAAGGGGTTACAAAGTCAGCCCCGCACAGGACCCAGATCTCTCTGCACAGCTGGTCTCAGTAAAGCGGTGCGGGGGGGGGGGGGGTCAAGAATCCCAGCTCCACTTGTGCTCCCACCTGTCACAGCGCAGGTCAAAAATCCCCAATCTGCCCTGCCCCCAGCTCCACAGGATGGGCGGTCCGTGCAACCCTGCACTTGACGTGAGAGATTCCTCCCCGCCTTCCCCACCCCCACACACAGTGTAGTCACTGGCCCGGCTCTGCATAATGCCTCCAGGAAAGCAGAGGCTCCATCAGGTCACTGCTGGGTACAACCCTCAGGCCCCTTATTCTGGGAGCCAAACACTGCAGCGCAGCCTGTCCAGCAAGCAGCCCGAGCCCAGGGTGACCTTCTCTGGCCGAGGCTGCTAGCAACAGGTATGCTCTCTCACTGGGAAGGGAAAGTCCCAACCTCTTAGGCCAGTGGTCGGCAAACTGCGGCTCGTAAGCCACATGTGGTTCTTTGGCCGATCGAAATTTCTTTTGAAAGCCAAAATTTTAAAAAATATATATTTTATTATTTTTTTTACAGAGAGGAAGAGAGAGGGATAGAGAGCTAAAAACATTGATGAGAGAGAGACATCAATCAGCTGCCTCCTGCACGCCCCCCACTGGGGATGTGCCCACAACCAAGGTACATGCCCTTGACGGGAATCGAACCTGGGACCTTTTAGTCTGCAGGCTGACGCTCTATCCACTGAGCCAAACCGGTTTTGGCGAGCCAAATTTTTTTAAACTTAAACTTTTTCGAACACCACTTCTTCAAAATAGACTCGCCCAGGCCGTGGTATTTTGTGGAAGAGCCACACTCAAGGGGCCAAAGAGCTGCATGTGGCTCGCGAGCCGCAGTTTGCCGACCACAGGCCTAGGCAGTTTCCCTGGTTCCCTCTGCTGCTGCCACATGGGCTCTCTTTCCGGTCTCTGCTGCTCCAGGTTTGGGATCCCTGAGTGGGATTGTGAGCCCACACTCCCAAGCGGGGGCTTGGGGTGGAGCTTTGCAGCCAATATCAGCCTCTCAGCTGAACACCAGCTCCAGAGGGACCCCCCCTTTCCGAGCGACTCCCCTTCTCTTCCCATTCTCCACATGGTTTCTTCAAGTGCTCCTCAGATACAATATGCCCAATCAGCTGCACTTCTCTAGGTTTTTTTTTTTTGTGTGTGTGTGTTTTTCAAGCCGACTGCACAGTATTTTAGGTGTAAATCCAGCACACAGTCTCCTGTTGGGCCCCCCAGCTATCTTGCCCCATTCTGGCAGCTTGCTTCTTCACAACCACCACCTTATATACTGTAACATCATCATTGGGAGCGCCATCTCTCATCTTTGCCAGACTGTACTCATCAGAAGGAGTCACAGATTCCACTCACACTCCAAACGGAGGGGGGAGTCCCACAAAGGTGCAAACACCAGCAGAGTCCCCAGATACCTAAAAGGCTGCCCAGAGAACCCTCAAACGAAGGCTTAAAACAAATGAACATACGAGCTAACTTTTTTTCAGAAGCCACATTCTAGCCAAAACCGGTTTGGTTCAGTGGATAGAGCATCAGCCTGCGGGATGAAAGGTCCCGGATTCGATTCCGGTCAAGGCCATGTACCTTGGTTGTGGGCACATCTCCAGTAGGGGGCATGCAGGAGGCAGCTGATCAATGTCTCTCTCTCATCTGTTTCTAACTATCCCTTTCCCTTCCTCTCTGTAAAAAAATAATATATATTTTTTAAAAAGAAGCCACATTCTATTGACATTTTTACTATGGAGAATTTCAAACAGACACAGAAATAAAACAATATGATGAGACCTCCTAAATCTGTTACCCAGACTAACAGCCACCAACCCATGGCCAGTCTGCCCCAGGCATGCCCCATCTATTCTTTCCTCTTGAATTATTTGAATGGTAGGGCTTCCTGTCATTTATTTCGTTTATAAATAGTTGTGAGTATATACTAGTGTATAAAATAACTCTTTTTAAAGCATTATCACCACATCATTATCTCACCTGAAAATTTACCAGTAATGCTTTAATATCATCCAATATTCAGTGTTACAATTCTCAATTGTCTTAGGTCATAATTTATATATAGTTTGTTTGAACCCAAATCCAAGATAATGGATAATGTCTATATATTATAATACCTTGATGTGTCTTTTAAGTTTCTTCTAATCTGCAGGTCCTCCTTCCATTTCTTTTTTTTTTTCTTTAAGTTTATTTGTTAAGAGAAGGATTCCTTTTTTTTTTTTTTCCCCTTTTGATCCTGTAGAGTTTCCCAGTTTGGAAACTGCTGACACATTACAGTTGTAAAAGTGAGCTTATTGCAAAATCAACTGCACAAATAGCGTTAAAAGATTTCCTAAATGGCCTTTTTTTTCTCGGTAATTATATCATCTTTCTTTACTTTTCTTTCCTCCCTGCTTCCTGAATCCATTTATCTTGATCACCTCTGAATCAATAAGGAAAAGTTCCGCAAAATTGCCATCTGCTTTCCTTTGGGGTTTACAACTTAAAACAAATTTTCCTCAATTGAATTCAAATTGAATAAGAGCATTGAAACCAAGGATCCCTCATTAGGCAGTTTGTTATTTCAAAGCATTTCCTATTTACTGCGTCTTATTTAGCATATAGGATAATTCTGTGAAGGCAATTCTGTTTGTTCAAAATGGTATATAATTGGAAATAATTGCAATACCCTGTCTGACATAAAGTCTCAAGTTTTTTTTTATTAGAGAAATTAAATTAATTAGAAATATTTTACTGTCTGAATCTATTAATGTAACATTTCTTTTAATTTATGTTCCAAGTTAATGAGGTTGTACCACATCAAGAAATAATCACAACTTTAAATCTAAGTCTTGAAGATCACTCAACCAAAGTTTGCATTGATTTCTTTTTTTAAATGTATTTTTAGCTGAAACTGGTTTGGCTCAGTAGATAGAGCGTCAGCCTGCGAACTGAAGAGTCTCAGGTTCAATTCTGGTCAAGGGCACATACCTTGGTTGCGGGCACATCCCCAGTGGTGGGTGTGCTGGAGGCAGCTGATCGATGTTTCTCTCTCATCGATATTTCTAACTCTCTATCTCTCTCCCTTCCTCTCTGTAAAAAATCAGTAAGATATATTTTTTTAAAATGTATTTTTGTAGCATTAACATAATTCATGCATGTAGTTTAAAAAGTCCATAAGACTCTTACGCCAGTGGTCGGTGCGGCTCTGTTGAATAATGAGTTTGCCGACCACTGTCTTGGGCTTACAAAAAACACAAACCAGCAGTCCCTTTGCCTACATGCCCCACCCTGGAGTCTGCCTACCCGTAGGCACTTTGCACTTGAAAATCCACTTTCCAAAATGTTACAGACCTCTCTCACTCACTGTCATTGCCTTCCTTATTGCCTCTGCCCTTGGGGTATTCTACCTTTTCCATTTCTTCTCTGTAATTTTTTTAATATATATTTTATTGATTTTTTACAGAGAGGAAGGGAGAGGGTTAGAGAATTAGAAACATGGATGAGAGAGAAACATCAATCGGCTGCCTCTTGCACGCCCGCCCTCCCTCCCCCCACCACTGGGGATGTGCCCGCAACCAAGGTACATGCCCTTAACCAGAATCGAACCTGGGACCTTTCAGTCTGCAGACTGACATTCTATCCACTGAGCCAAACCGTAATTCTTGTTTATGGGAGAAAGTGGAGATGTGTGTGTGTGTGTGTGTGTGTGTGTGTGTGTGTGTGTGTGTGTGTTCAGTTTTCCATATTTAGCTTGTAGTTTGCCATATTTTCACTTTGTAGTCCTTCGTTGAGAGTCCAGACTGGTGTAAAAGTTGGCGCCCAAGCTCCGTACCCCTAATATAGCCCTCTTATTTGAGGGGCTAGGTCTTTGGGATGACACAAAAGTGTCATCCTGCGTTCTCTAGCCTGCATTTCCAGTCTCCTAGCTTCCAGAGGGCTCTGGTGCAATGAGTCCCTCTTCCTCATGGAGCGGTACTTCCGAGAGCGCTGGATGCCTCTGTGAGTGTCTGCTGGGGCCTCCTCACTCTTGTCCCTTCTCCTTAGGCAGAGCCGTAGTGTTGGTGGCTCACCTCCAACCCTGAGGCCCACCCCCACACGTAACTTTTGTACCCGATTCTCCTCTCTTTGGGGCACGTGTGTCCCCCTCCCACGTGGCTCCTGTATACCAAGGAGGTTAGGGAGTGACCCTTGCGCAGTAGTATGCTGGTAAATGCTTAACAATTGGCCCTCAGGGGACATAAGCCCCGATTGGTGGCATTTGCTAATTTCCGTGGTAGAAATATTCCTACCGCAGGCTGCCAGTTGGAGTTTGGAACGCAGGTGCATAACTGTCTCTCTAGAGGTGCATAGCTACTCCTGCACGGCACTGTCTCTGGGAACAGGACTCAGGGGTCTTCATTCAAACTGCCCGACTCCAGGATGAAGTCATGTGATCTTTTCCTGGAGTTCCTCTGTTACTCCTGCCTTGACATTCCCACCGGGCTGGCTCTGCCAACCCTGTGGTTATTCCTGGTCTGTCTGAACGTGCTGCTCAAACTTCAGAGACTCCACTCTGGGTCAAGAGAAGTCTCCATGCCGAAACCGGTTTGGCTCAATGGATAGAGCGCCAGCCTGTGGACTGAAAGGTCCCAGGTTTGATTCCGGTCAAGGACATCTATCTTGGTTGTGGGCGCATCCCCAGTAGGGGGCGTGCAGGAGGCAGCTGATCGATGTCTCTTTCTCATCGATGTTTCTAACTCTCTATCTCTCTCCTTTCCTTTCTGTAAAAAATCAGTAAAATATATTTTAAAAAAAGAGAGAGAGAGAAGTCCCAAGTGCTCTGTGTTGGTCTTTCTTGTTGCCTAAAAATGCGTGTTCTGGGTCAGTCTTCATTTTGCTATGCTTCTACTCCACTCTGATGTCTTCAGAAGAACCTCTTTGTAAAATTAATTTCCTGCATTCATATGAAATTGATGGTACGGAGACCTTGTGTTTTATCCACAAGTAAACCTTCCTGCAGTGCCATACTGATGGGAGAATCAGGTAACCGGGATTTCCTATTTTGCAGTTCTGTTGATGATGCTTTCTTTCTCCCACAGTGGACAGACCTGTCAGAGTATACGCTGATGGAATATTTGACCTCTTCCATTCAGGCCACGCAAGGGCACTTATGCAAGCAAAAACACTGTTTCCCAACAGCTACTTACTAGTAGGAGGTAAGAAGTGCATTTTCTCTTTGTCTAGAAAACTCCTTTATAATGTGCTTCCTCTACAGGACCCCTTTCAGAGTTTTATTAAAATTTCACATGTTAACGCTCCCAATTTAGCCCATATTGGCTCACAAATTTGCTGCCTGAAATTTAAAATGAGGTTTCAAAAACTGAAACAGAATTATATCATGTGATTTATACATCACTAATCCTCAGAGAGAGACAGGGTAGCTGCTTTATCCTTCCTTCCTTCCTTCCTTCCTTCCTTCCTTCCTTCCTTCCTTCCTTCCTTCCTTCACCATTAATTCTCACCGGAAGATATTTTTCCATTGATTTTTAGAGAGAGTGGAAGGGAGGAGGAGAGACAGAGAGAAAAACATTATGTGAGAACGATTAATCGATTGGTTGCTCCCCCTCTCACCCCTACCCTGCACACAACCCAACCAGGACTAGAGATTGAGCCTGCAACCGAGATAACTGCCCTCGACCAGAATTGAGCCCAGGACCTTTCAGTCCCCAGGCCGACATTCTATCCACTAAACCAAATCAGCTAGGGCTACTTCCTGTTTTCCATTAATGCTTTTCTTCTTGTGTTTGAGACTTGATCCCATTTATGTTTCTAAAATTTTCAAGAGGGTTAGGAGAAAAGCAATATTATTTGGATATCAAATCTTGGAGAGCTGAAAGGGGTTCAGAATGATTAAGGTTGAACAAGGTCATTGTCTATTTCCTTTGTGTGACCCACAGTGCTGAGAATGGTGTACTAACATTAGTGGCCTATATTCAATTAGTTGAATTTATACACAATGTGTTAAAGAAATAGTTGACTATTTATTGAGATCCTGCTATTTGCCAGGCATTTTTTTCTTTTTTCTCTCCTTGCTTAACATATCAATTGTACTTCTTTTTTCACTTTTTTAGTGATTGACCTAGAATTTGCAATATACATTCTAACTAAGCCAAGTCCACTTTCAAATAACACTATACCAGTAGTTCAAGTTCCTTATAATAACAAAATATTTCTAATTCCTCTGTCCTATCCCTTGAATTATTGCTGTCATTCATTTCACTTATATATAAGCATATATGTCATACATAGTTGACTGTATTCTTGCTGTTATTTAGAACAGAGTGTTCTGCTAGATGAATAAGACAAATAAAAGTTCTTATTTATTCTCTAATGTTCTTCCTTTCTTTATGTAGATTCAAATTTCTGACACAATTTTCTTTCTCTATGAAGAATTTTTTCCCCCTCTGAAGATCTTTTTATAACACTTTTTGCAAAGCAGGTGTACTGGAAACAAATTTCCTCAATTTTTGTTTGTCTGAGGAAGTCTTTATTTCTCCTTTCCCTTTAAAGGATAATTTTGCAGGGTACAGAATTCTAGGTGGGTAGGTAGGTTGTTTTCTCTCAACACTGTAAATATTTCTCTGTTCTCTTCTTGCTTGCACTGTTTCTCTTTTGAAGTCCAATGTAATTTTTAACCTTGCACTTCTAATTGCTAAGGTGTTTTTTTTCTGCCCCTTCTGATGTCTTTTGAAATGTTTTCTTTGACATTTAACCTGTTTGATGTTAAATGAGATGAGCAGGATCTCATTATTTGTGGATGAATTTATTATTGCTAGAATGAGACATAGTTTAACATTGGTTTTATTCCTATACTAAAGGCCTGGTACATGACATTCATGCACTGGAGGGGGAGGGGATCCCTCAACCCGGCCTGTGCCCTTTTGCAATCCTGGAGCCCTTGGAGGATGTCCGACTGATGCCTTGGCCTGCTTCCCGCCTAAACCGCAGTCAGTCATCCTTAACGCTGCTGCAGAGGCTGGAGAGTGCCCCCCCTCCCAGGCCGCTGTGCTCCCCAGCCGTGAACCTGGCTCTTCTGGCTGAGTGGCGCTCCCCCTGTGGGAGCACACTGACCACCAGGGGGCAGTTTCTGCATTGAGAGTCTGACCGCTGGTGGTCAGTGCGCATCATAGAGACCAGGCATCCTGCCATTCGGTCAATTTGCATATTACCCTTTTATTATGTAGGATTTTCTTGGTATAGATGTAAGTGCTGAAGTATTTTGTTCCCACAAATATTTAGATGGGAATGAAAGAAGTTTGCTATGATGATACCACTCAATTATTGAATTCATGAGTTATTTTCCAAATGTCACAAAATGATTTATTTATATTGTCATAAATCATAATTATAATGGTCTATCCAGTGACAATTTATTGAGATCTCCTTTCAGTTCTCTTGGAAGCAATGGATATGAAATGACCTGACCTACAAAGAGATTTATTACCAAGCTATCAGAATTATTTGCTTTCCTTCTTTCTGGGAACTATAAGAAAAAGGCTTTACCAAGACTTATCAAATGACTCTTAATTATAACCCTTACTCCTTTACTTGAAAGCAATTTACTCACTCCATGGAGCTTATGCCCTGCTGAGGAATACAGCCAGGGGTTATTTCAATGCCTGAGCTTAACAGGCAGCCGACAGGTGGAAGTGGATATCTGGACCTTTGCTGACCTGCCCCTGGGCACAATGCTGGCAAAAGCCAGCCATAGTGTGCAGCTTGGTCCTTCCTCTGTGCACCCAGGCCAAGCAGAGGGAGCCACAAACTGGGGACCACTTGTAGCTCCAAATAAGTTGCCAAGGACTAGTCACAGGCAGCATCTTGCATTGGTCTGCACCATAGTCCCTCCCAAGAGGCCTCAGAAACCAACACAGCCAGTGGCCAGCTTCAGATAACATCACAGCAGGATCCAATAAGCTTCACACACAGCATATGCAAAGGGAGATCTTGGCAAGCACCAGACCTTGCTGAGGCGAAATCCACTTAGTGTGATCAGTAACTACACAGCAGCTTGCACACTGTGGTCAGGGTTGTGTCTCACAGACACCCAGCCTGAGGGTCAATCCCACACATGAATTGGCCAATAGGAATCAAGACTCAATTACAACAGAAGGGCCCACATAACCCACACAAGGGACATTCTGGAGCATACAGGTAGAGGATCAAGGAACCTGCACCACTCAGTCCCACAGAACACCTACCACATAAGGCCACCTTGCCAACAGTGGGAGACATAGCAGAGCTACCAAATACATAGAAACAAACACAAATTGAAAATGGTTTTTTGCAAGCTTATCTTGCTGGTATTATTTTAGCGAATTAAAACTATCCTGTTGTAAAGCTGTTTTCTCCATTTTATTTATTTTTTATTTAAAAAAAACTATATTTTATTGATTTTTTACAGAGAGGAAGGGAAAGGAATAGAGAGTTAGAAACATCAATGAGAGAGAAACATCGATCAGCTGCCTCCTGCACACCCCCTACTGGGGATGTGCCCACAACAAATGCCCTTGACCAGAATCAAACCTGGAACCCTTCAACCTGTAGGCTGACACTCTATCCACCAAGCCACACCAGTCAGGGCTGTTTTTTCCATTTTACTTTAAAACTTCAGTCATTAAAAAAAAAAAACCAAGATGATGGCATAGGTGAACACCTAAACTGCTGCCTCGCACAACAATTTCAAAACTACAACTAAAAGACAGATCAGACATCATCCAGAACCACAGGAAAGCTGGCTGAGTGGGAATTCTACAACTAGAAGGAAAGGAGGGGCTCACGGAGACTCAGAGGAGCTGCAAAAAGCTAAGGTACGGGGAGACACGTGAGTGGAGAGGATGGTAGGTGGAGTGCCTGGCTGGCTTCCTCTTGTGGGAGGGAGACAGAAACTCCTTACTGCACTGACCCCAGTTCTAACTGCACTGAACCCCAGCATCGGGCGATACTCATATAGTGTGAGTCTGGACTGTTGGAAAAAGCGAGAGGAGTACATGGAAACTCAGGGGAGCCATGAAAGGCAGAGGTCTGGAGGAGCATGCACCAGTGCACACAGAGAAGACTGACTGCTGATTGTGCTTCTGGCTTTCTCTAGCAGGAGGGGGACAGAACCTCGCAACTGCACTGAACCCCAGTCTCAGGTGAGACCCTACCGATCCAGACTCATACAAGTCCCCGGAGCACATGGAAACTCAGGGGAGCTATGAAAGGCAGAGGTCTGCAGGTGTGCGCTTGCACACACAGAGGGCTGCAGCAATTACCAAGGGATACTGAGACCCAGGGCCATGTAGAGCAGAGCTGATGGGAAGCCACGGCTGTCTGCTTAGCCCTGAGACTTCACCCCATCCAAGCTGAGCAAAGAGGCTTTTGCAATTGTGCAAGTCTTGTATCATAAGGCTGTCTCCAGCACAGAAGTTCTCCTGGTGTAGACACAGCTGATCCTCACAATCAATTGGCTTGGAGGTCAATTCCCCCCAGTGATACCAACAACAATCAATAATTAACTATGACAAGGCTGTGCACACAGTCCACAAAGGGGTAAACCAAGAGATTCTACCTCAGGTAACTGGGGAGGTGCAGCTACTGGGCCCTATAGGACACCTAGCACACAAAGCTACTCTACCAACTCAGGGAAGCAGCAAAAATGCAGAGACAAAACACAGATCACAAATGAAAGAAATGGAGGAAAACAAACAACTGGATATAGAGTTCAAAACCACGGTTATAAGGTTTTTCAAGTATTTCCTAGAAAAGATGGGTAAATTTAGCGAAACCCAAGAGGAGATGAAAAAGGACCAATTAGAAATTAAATATACACTGACTAAAATAAAAATATTATACAGATATCTAACAGCAGACTAGAGAAATGCAAGAATCAAGTCAAAGATTTGAAATATAAAGAAGCAAAAAACACTCAACCAGAAAAGCAAAAAGTAAAAAGAACCCAAAAATATGAAGATAGTGTAAGGAGCCTCTGGGACAACTTCAAGCATACTAACATCAGAATTATGGGGGTGCCAGAAGAAGAGAGAAAGCAAGATACTGAAAACCTATTTGAAGAAATAATGACTGAAAACTTCCCCCACCTGGTGAAAGAAAGAGACTTACAAGTCCAAGAAGTGCACAGAACCCCAAACAAAAGGAATCCAAAGAGGACCACACCAAGACACATCATAATTAAAATGCCAAGAGCAAAAGACAAAGAGAAAATATTAAAAGCAGCAAGAGAAAAACAGTTAGTTACCTACAAAGGAGCACCCATAGGATTGTCAGCTGATTTCTCAACAGAAACTATGCAGGCCAGACAAGAGTGGCAAGAAATGATGAATAGCAAGAACCTACAACCAAGATTACTCTACCCAGCAAAGCTATCGTTCAGAACTGAAGGTCAGATAAAGAGCTTCACAGATAAGAAAAAACTAAAGGAGTTCATCAGCACCAAACCAGTATTATATGAAATGCTGAAGGGTACCCTTTAAGAAGAGGAAGAAGAAGACAAAGGTAAAGATAAAAATTATGAACAACAAATACATATCAACAAATGAATCTAAAAATCAAGTGAATAAAAAATCTGATGAACAGAATAAATAGAATATAATAGAATCAGGGGCATAGAAAGGGAGTAGTCTGACAATTCTCAGGGGGAAGGGGTGAGAAGAGTGGGGGGAGAGACTGGACAAAAATCGTGCACCTATGGATGAGGACAATGCGGGGGGGAGGTAATGGCAGAGGGGGGGTGGGAGCCAGGTGGAGGTGACCTATGGGAGGAAAAAAGGAACAATTGTAATAATCTGTACATTAAGATTAATTAAATTAAAAAATAAAACTTCAGTTATTTATAAACAAGTCAAGAAATTAAAATTTATATTGGAGAGCTTGTTGGTTTGTTTAAGGATTTGAGTCACCAAATACCCATTTCTGCCTCAGAAGAGGGGAATAAGAGACAATAATAAACCCAATGCTACTCGGACTACAGCAGATACAAACATTGCCCATAAATGTGGGTTTGTGCTCTATGGTATTTTAATTGAAATGAAATATTCCTCTGAGACTCCATTTTGCCTGTTAGGAAATTCAGTCCGGTCCTTGTTGGGCTCTCTTCAGCTCCCCAGAGTCAAACAAAATTTCCAAATATTTACAGAAACAAGAGAGGGGCTTCCACTCTTCATCCCACAAATTGATTAGAAGGGAGCAGGTCCACTGGGCACGGTGAGGCACCTGTGGTCAGTGCCCAGGCAGAACCCAGTGCTCAGGGCAGCATGGCCCTCATTCCCCGAGGCCCCACTGTGGCACCTGCTGCTTTGGGCTCCTCAGCCCTTTGGAGGAATTCCTCATTTGGAGGAATCTTCTGTGTCTTCCTTACAGAATCCCACCAAGCATCTCTGGCTGTAGGGAAAAAGTAGCCAGAAGGGCATGCTATCTGCCAGCAACATGAACTTCACAACTTTTGTGGGGGGAGGGGTGTTACCAATAGGCTGGAGACCTGCTTGGAGTGGGGGCAGGGAAAAGACAGAGCCCAAAACACAAATGAATATTGCCATCCGTGGTCCTATATTTCTACTAACTATTAATAAATGTCAGCGCGGTAGGCATGGCTCAAGGGTTGAGCATCGACCTATGGACCAGGAGGTCATGGTTCGAGTCCCAGTCAAGGGCACATGCCTAGGTTGTGGGCTCGATCCCCAGTGTTGGGTGTGCAGGAGGCAGCCGATCAATGATTCTCTCTTTCTCTCCCTCTCCTTTCTTCTCTGAAATCAATACAAATATATTTAAAAATAAATGAATGGCAAACGTTACTGAGCTCATACAGATGATCAAATTTAATTCTCAAAACTTAGCCATGTTTTAAAGACGGGCAACTGAGGCTTGGAGAGTTTGAGTAACTTTCCCAGGGACAACAGAGCCGGCATTAGAACCCAAAGCAAATCAAAAGTCCAACCCCTATGTTTTATTTTTTTTCTCCTGAGAGGTACTGGTAATTTTTTTTTTAATTTAAAACATTTTTCAAAAAAATAAAAAATATATATTTTTCAATTATACTTCAATTAGTGACTAGACAGTAATATGCACTGAGTGACCAGGTTATTATGATCTCTGAACACATAATAATCTGTCCACTCAGTGTATTTTAGGAAGTGATCACCCAGTAAGTGTAGGGGTACTGGTAACATTTGGAGTGCAGTGAGCTGCCAGGATAGGTTAGCTGCAGCGTGAGTTCCCAGATAGCTCAGTGAATCCGTCCATGGAACACCATGGCTCCAAGTTCTCCATCTGTTTGTCAGAGTGCATTTGCCAAGACTCAAGAACAACAGTGCAGCTCTGGGTGTAATTAATGTTTAGACAATAACTGGTCAGCATGTTCAGCTGCTTCTTGAGGTCACTTCTGGGGTATGAAAATAGGACCCTGTATTGACATAAACAGGATGTTTGTTTTCTCTATGCTTGGTCAGGAGGCCATTATCTCGGCCATCTAGAAGTTATACCAAATGGCTCAGGTGCAGGTTCAAAAGGGGGGTGGTATACAACCCAGCCTAGGTTCGTGTTCTTTTTTGCTGTTGTTAATCCTCACCCAAGAGAGTGGAAAGCGGGAGGGGGGTGGGAGGGAGACAGAGAGAAACATCTGTATGAGAGAGACACATTGATTGGTTACCTCCAGCAGGCTCCCGGACCAGGGCTGGAGATGGAGCCTGCAATCGAGGTAGGTGCCCTTGATGGGAATCGAATCCTGGGACCCTTCAGTCCGCAGGCCAATGCTTTCTCCACTGAGCCAAACTGGCTCGGGCTAGTTTTGTGTTCTTTAAAATAGAAAATTGATGGATCTGAAATCCATTTCTGCTCAATATGATTCTTGAGGTAGTATTTTAGTCAAGTCCTAAAAGAACATTTAAAGTCTTAGATCAATGTTTAAATTGTATAGCTTGGCTCACAAATGATTCCTATTTAGGGAATCAAAAGCTAATACAGTCAGTGAATCAATACACATAACATAGTCATTATGGCCCTGCTCCCTGCCCCGCACTCCACCCCCTGACAGCTAGGCATGACGGGTGATTCAAAAACAGGCTGGGCTCTTTACTCGAGATGTTCATAATATGCTTCAGGGGCTTTCAAATGTTTTATGCATCAGGATTTTCCCTGAAACTTGTGAAAAATGGAGCTGCCTGGGCCCCACTCCAGACCCACTGTCTTAGTTTGTTCAGACTTCTACCACAAGATACCACCGACTGGGTAGCTTAACAACAACCGAAGTTTATGTCTCACAGTTCTGGCGCCGGGGGGGCTTAAGATCAAGCCACTGACATGGTCTCCTGGTGAGGGGCCTCTTCCTGATTCATAGCTGGCACCTTCTTGTAAGAACATGGTAGAAATTCTAGGGAGCTCTCTGGAGCCTCTTTTATAAGGTACTAATCTACCCTCATGACCTTGAAGGGCCCACCTCCCATATCATTACCTTTAGAAGTTAAGGTTTCAACATATGAATTTGGGGAGGACACATTGAGACCACAGCACTCACTGAGTCAAAATCATGGGGTGTGGGGCCCACTCATCTTTATATTTAACAATGTCCTTAGATAGTTCTGCTACTCTTCAAGGTTTCAAGTCAGCCATGTGGCTGATGGTGTTATAGAAATATAAACCACCACTATACTGTTTTCTCTATTGTATTCTATATATGTCTATACAGCATCTAAGGAAATATGTATAGGAGATATATAGGCATATACGTGTGTATCTAGAGACCCACTGGCCTCTTATTACATGTATGGTATTGAAATGTGTCTACAGATAAATATACATCTATTATTTTATTTTTTTCTAATAAATCTTTATTGTTAAAAGACCATCACAATTGTTCCTCTTTTTTCCCCCCATAGCTCCCCTCCACCCAGTTCCTACTCCACCCTTTGCCATTACCCCCCCATTGTCCTCATCCATAGGTGTATGATTTTTGTCCAGTCTCCTCCCGCACCCCTACACCCCTTTCTCCCTGAGAATTGTCAGTCCACTCCCTTTCTATGCTCCTGATTCTATTATACTCACCAGTTTATTCTGTTCATCAGATTTTTTATTCACTTGATTTTTTAGATTCACTTGTTGATAGATATGTATTTGTTGTTCATAATTTTTATCTTCACCTTTTTCTTCTTCTTTCTCTTCTTAAAGAGTACCTTTCAGCATTTCATATAATACTGGTTTGGTGCTGATGAACTCCTTTAGTTTTTTCTTATCTGTGAAGCTCTTTATCTGACCTTCAATTTTGAATGATAGCTTTGCTGGGTAGAGTAATCTTGGTTGTAGGCTCTTGCTATTCATCATTTCTTGCCACTCTTGTCTGGCCTGCATCGTTTCTGTTGAGAAGTCAGCTGACAATCATATGGGTGCTCCCTTGTAGGTAACTGTTTTTCTCTTTTTAATATTCTCTCTTTGTCCTTTGCACTTGGCATTTTAATTATGATGTGTCTTGGTGTGGTCCTCTTTGGATTCCTTTTGTTTGGGGTTCTGTGCACTTCCTGGACTTATAAGTCTATTTCTTTCACCAGGTGGGGGAATTTTTTAGTCATCATTTCTTCAAATAGGTTTTCAGTATCTTGCTCTCTCTCTTCTTCCAGCACCCCCATAATTCTGATGTTGGTACGCTTGAAGTTGTCCCAGAGGTTCCTTACACTATCTTCATATTTTTGGATTCTTTTTTCTTTTTTCTTTTCTGGTTGGGTGTTTTTTGCTTCTTTGTATTTCAAATCTTTGACTTGATTCTTGTGATCCTCTAGTCTGCTGTTGGATCTCTGTATATTATTTTTTATTTCAGTCAGTGTATGTTTAATTTCTAGTTGGTTCTTTTTCACCTCTTCTTGGGTCTTGCTACATATATCCATCTTTTCTAGGAAATTCTTAAAAAACCTTATAACTGTGGTTTTGAACTCTATATTCAGTTGTTTGCTTTCCTCCATTTCTTTCATCTGTGACCTGTTTCTTTGTCTCCACATTTTGGCTGCTTCCCTGAGTTGATAGAGTGGCTTTGTGTGTGGGTGTCCTATAGGGCCCAGTGGCTCAGCCTCTCCAGTTACCTGAGGTAGAAACTCTTGGTATACCCCTTTGTGGACTGTGTCTACAGTCTTATTGTAGTTAAGCCTTGATTGTTGTTGGTATCCCTGGGAGGAATTGACCTCCAGGCCAACTGGCTGTGAGGATCAACTGTGTCTACACCAGGAGAACTTCTGTGCTGGAGACACCCTTATGACACAAGACTTGCAAAAGCCTCTGTGTTCAGCTTGGATGTAGTGGAGTCTCAGGGCAGAGCAGACAGCAATGGCTTCCTGTCAGCCCTGCCCTAAGAGGCCCCTGGGTCTCATTGTCATGCAGTAATCACTGCAAGCACCTCTGAGAGAAAGCAGCCCTTGAGTGTCACCCGTTGCCAGACAGTTCAGTTTCTCCCCGAATGAGTCTGGGTCCCTAGAGTCTCGCCCAGAACTGGAGTTCAGAGCAGTTGGGAGTTTTTGTCTCCCTCCCAATTGAGAAAGCCAGCTGCGTACTCAGTTGCCAGCCATCTCCACAAGTGCCTCCTTACCTCTGCCTTCTGCAATTCCTCTGAGTCTCAGTGTGCTTTTCTCTTTCCTGACAGTCCAGTTTCACCCTGTATGAGTCTGAGTCACCAGAGTCTCACCCGGAACTGGAGTTCAGCACAGTCAGGAGCTTTTGTCTCCCTCCTGATTGAGAAAGCCAGCCGCATACTCAGTTGCCAGCCCTCTCTGCACAGGCATCTTCATACCTCTGCCTTCTGCAATTCCTCTGAGTCTCCGTGTGCTTTTCTCTTTCCTTCTAGTTGTAGAATTTCCACTCATGCAGCCTTCCTGTGGTTCTGGATGTCTGTATTGTCTTTTAGTTGTAGCTCTGAAATTATTGTGTGAGACAGCAGTTTAGGTGTTTAACTATGCCACCATCTTGTTTTCTCCTCTACATCTATTATTTTAAATCATAGTAAACATTTATTGAGCATCCTATATAATAAATCCTAATATGCAAATTGACCAAATGATGGAATGACCCGTTGCTATGATGCGCACGACCAGGGGGCAGACTCTCCATGCAGGAGCTGCCCCCTGGTGGTCAGTGTGCTCGCACAGAGGGAGCGCTGCTCAGCCAGAAGCTGGGCTCATGGATGGTGAGTGCAGGGGCGATGATAGGAGCCTCTCCCACCTCTGATGCAGGTGGGCAGTAAGGAGCGAGGGGTCCCGGACTGTGAGAGCCCTGTACTGTGAGAGGGGTTGGGCCTAAGTTGGCAGGTGGACATCCCCTGAGGGGTCCTGGACTGTGAGAGGGTGCAGGCCAGGCTGAGGGACCCACCCCCAGTGCAAAAATCTCATGCACTGGGCCTCTAGTCTGTGTATATCAGGCACTGATAATTCATTCAACAAATATTTGTTTTGAGCCTACTTATGGCCATCAGAAAATGAGACAAAAAAGCCCCTATCTCCAGGGAACTTATATTTTAGTAGAAGAACACCAACCATAAACAAAATTAAATAAGACAATTATAAGATGACAAGCACCATGGCGAGAAGTAAACTGGGGAGGGGAGTGGGACTGCCAGTGGGGTCACAGTTTAGAACAGGGTGGTCGGCAGGGAGGGAGCCCTATTGGAACAGAGCTGTCCAGGTTTGGGGAGGGCAGGGAGGGAGCCCTATTGGAACAGAGCTGTCCAGGTTTGGGGAACGGAAAACGTGAAGCCCTGACCTACAGAAGAGTATTCCAGTAGCTTCGGGAAACAGCAAGGAAGCTAGGGGCTGGGATGGAATAAAAGATGCAGCCCTGGCCAGTTTAGCTCAGTGGATAGAGCGCTGGCCTGTGGACTGAAGGGTCCCTGGTTCAATTCCAGCCAAGGGCACATGCCAGGGTTGTGGGCTTGATCCCCAGTAGGGGACATGCAAGAGGCAGCCGATCAATGATTCCCTCTCACCATTGATGGTTCTACCTCTCTCTCCCTCTCCCTTCCTGTCTGAAATCAATAAAAATATATTTTAAAAAAAAAAGCAGTCAGGGTAATCTGACCTCTGCAGCAAGACTCTTACTAGGGTGTACTGGTAAGTAGGGACTGTACTCACAATGACATTTTTCTCTGACGTGTAGTAAAGCTCCAGAAAGCTGCCTTTGCCAACAAAAAACATATTCTGCATAGGATAATGCATAATATTTATTGTGCCATTTGTTTCAAAGCACTTTTATGTAAATCCTCAAAAACTCCATCCTAAGGCTGATACTAGCCCCATGTGAGGGTTCAGAACGAACCCGAGATCTAGAGAGGATAAGAGATGTGGGAAGGATGAACTCTGCTAGAGCAGCCTTGGTATTTCATGAATTCCTCCTCTCGATTGTGTGGCCAGATTGTGTCAGGACTGATCCTCAGTCCAGGAAACAGAAGTATGCTGTGCACGTAGGCACGTGCAGACGCACGTGAGTCCCACTTGGGTTACTCTGTGCAGTGATCTAATAAGGGAATTGGAGCTGATTATTCAAACCTTCAGGCCTCTTGAATCCTCTCCTCTCTCTCCCGTCTCTGTCTCTCCACTTGATCATTTTATTTCTAAATAGTAATTTTCACTGAAGGATGGGCTAGGGAAATAAAAAGCAAATGAAAGTCACATTAGTAGCGTGGAGAATAATTTTCATAAAAGCCACGGCGGAGAATGCAGTTGTAATTAGCACTGACATGAAATTCTGATTGCTGCTGGATTTCAGCTTGCTTCCCGTTTCTCATCCTTTGTTGCTGGAGAAAACAGAGTTCGATTATGCAAAGCACCTAGGGGCATGGAGCGCCTTTTGTCTTGCTAACCAAGCCATGTCAGTACCTAAGGGCTGTGATCAGGGCCCGGGCCAGCGGACAGCTTATTTAATGCGCTTGCCTGTTTCAGTTTGCAGCGATGACCTTACCCACAAATTCAAAGGTTTCACCGTGATGAACGAAGCAGAGAGATACGAAGCTCTCAGACACTGTCGCTATGTAGACGAAGTCATCAGAGATGCTCCGTGGACACTCACACCAGAGTTTTTGGAAAAACACAAGGTACTTACTCTTCTCTGTTCTCTAAGTAGCAGAATTGAGGAGTCTGACTCTGCAGCCAATACAGTGGTACCTCGAGATACGAGTGCCCTAACATATGAGATTTTTGAGATACGAGCCATGGAGCGAGCGATTTTTGCTTTGAAATACGAGCAACATTTGAGATAGGAGTAATCGCGCGGATCAGCCGGCTGCACACGACCCACCAGTTTACCGCGACTCGAGCATCTTATAGTTTCCCACGCCTCAAGGTTACAGAACGAATTAAACTCGTATCTCGAGGTACCACTGTACCCAGAAAGCCCAAAGCCTCTACCAATTCCTAAAAGAGGTAACTTCAGAAACAGCCATTTGGTGTCACTTGATATAGCCCCTCTCTCCTGCCTGATCCTGGGGACTGATGCCCTCTCACTTCTCCAGTGTGGGCTCTGGAGCTAGACCCCAACAGGTCCAATTACAGCCTCTATCCCGCCCTAACCTTGAGCGAAATATTGAACTCACCTAAACTGTAAAATGGGGCGATATTAGTGCTTTTCTCCTGGGGCTGTTTTGAGGATCTAAAGAGCTCATCCAAGTGAAAACCTCGGAATAGCGGCTGACTCATAGCAAGAGCTCTGAAAGTGTCGTTATTATCACCATCACCACTGTCATTACTTGTGCTTATAGATTCACAGGCAGCATTTTTCATGGAACAAATGAACACACATCTTATCCAGAAGGGCAGGGGTCAGCCTTTAAGGAAAGAACTTTATATCTATGATTTTGTGACCCCGAGACTCCTACTGATATAAGATTTGTATTAGCTGAAAACATGAAAAATTCGTTTGATTTGCATCAAATTATGTGCTTTGTATCTCCCTACCAGACCCACATTAGGAGCTATTCTTTCCTTTTATAAGCAGCACAAAAAAAAAAATAAGATTAAGCAGTTCTAAGAGTTTTCTTGTCTATTTTTAAATTCACCATGCAGAAGAGAATAGAGAACACTGATAAATGTGCATCGGTAATAGCAGAGGAGACAATTTCCCAGCGAGAATAAAAAGAAAAAGGAAGAACTACAATATAATTTACTTCCAGCAATCACTGACACATTTTTACTAAGCATCTATTGTATATTCAACTTGTGCTCGGCATGATGGAAGTACCCATGATGGAGATGATGGCAGCCACTTCCTGGGTATTCACTATGTGCCCAGCCCTGTGCTAAGTGCTTTGCTCTTACACAAATTGTATTCAATTTCATGGCTACTCTGAGAAGTTGTTGTTGTTTTTATTGTCATATATTGGACAGGAGGAGGAACTAAGTTTGAGTACTAAGAATAGAATTATAACTAACATTGAGTACTGTATGCCAGTTATTATTTTTAAACACTTAAACAGAATTATATCACTTAATTCAGTGATTCTCAAGTGGGGACGAGTTGGCCCCGACGGACATTTGGCAACGTATGGAAACATTTTGGGCTCTCCCAACTAGAGGGTTGCTACTGGCATCTAGTGGGTAAATGCTAGGGATCCTACTAAGCATCCTACAATGCACAGGACAGACACCCCACAAAAGAATGATTAGGTCAAAATGTCTCTGGTACTGAGGCTGAGAAATCTGAATTTAATCTTGACCACCAATTTATAAGTTATGTAGCTCGTAAGTGGTGGGGCAAAAATCATATCCATGCAAATTAAACTGCTATGTCAAACTACCTCTCAAGGTGGAGTGTAGGCATGTTATAAACGGCTCTGGAAGGTAGGTAAGGAGGTTTTACTTGATGAAGGAGGAAATAGAACCAGTAAAGTCAGCAGGCACAAGGATGACAAAGAGCAAATTCCGTTTAAGGAAGATCCCCCATGTGACAGAGGAATGACTTGGACGGGAGTCTGTAGTGAGGAAGGTCAGGTACAAATTGATATGATCAGGTGGCCATACCCTGGATTAGTGGAGTAGCAATAGAGAGGAAGTGAGGCCACTTCCAAGGTGTTTGGGGCCTAGGTGAACTGGGAAAATGGAGGTGCCATTGGAAAGGGGTACCAGTTTTCAGGTTGAATGAAATTCCAGATAGATGGATTTTAGAGAGAGAGCGAGAGGTAGTAAAAGAGAAAAGGATGACTTTGGGCAAATCAGGTAGGTTTTCCAGATTCAGCAGCCTTATGTCCCAACTGAAACAATAATATGCGCCCTACTTACCTCATAGTGTGGTTATGAAAAATCAAATGAGAAAAGAGACTAAATCCATTCAGCAGACTAAATTCATTTCCATAGCACTGTGTAAGATGGCACTTAAATGTGCCATCAGTGGGACAGGAAATGGAGACTTGGGTTCCTCATCATAGCAGTGGTGACTCAAATGTGAAGAACGAATGAATTCTCTGGAGGACACAGTTTAGAGGCAGAAAAACTGGAGGCCAAGAAAACCCGCTGTCAGAGGTAGGAGAAAGGCGGACTAGCGAAGGAGAGAAACCCATCTAGTTCCCATTATCTCAGGGACATGGAGATGGCTGGAAATACCTGTCAGTCAGGGATTCCACGCCACATTATAAACTGCTTATTTCAACTGCTCTCTTACAGCTGCTTTATTTCAAAAAGGCCTTTTCAAATTGCAGGCATGCACATCCACCCCAGTGGTGACATCACTCTTCTCTCTCCAACAGATTGATTTTGTGGCCCATGATGACATTCCGTACTCATCTGCTGGCTCAGATGATGTTTACAAGCACATAAAGGAAGCAGGTGAGGAGTTCTGGGCTACCCTGGCTACTGTGGCATGATGATCAGGTTTAGTGTGTCATTGGCTTAGGCCTCCAGTACAGACATACGAGTTGGAATTTCAGAGGTCTCCCAAGTAGCCTTTGCAAGCCTCTGTTCACATGTGCTAAATGGTGCAGACACCAATTAGGTATCTATATAGGAATTAACCTGAGCCCCCAAGTACTCAACTTCCGGTTTAAGGCCTCATCAGACTAAACTCACAGGACCCGATGGTTTAAAGGGCAATCATTTTCCTCATTCACAATGAAGTCCTCACAATGAAATTATTTTATCCTTCCTTCCAGAAGACGACAGATAACTGGCTAATTACCCATCTGGACTCCTTGTCTGCAAAGTCAGTCCTGCCGTATATCATCTTGTCACATGACAATGATATCCTCAGAGTGCTACATGCAGAGGACAGAAAGCATGGATAAGTTTTGTAGAATCCAGTAAAATAGAGGATGTCTCAAAAAAGTTGTATGCACACACTTTGAATCATTATAAAAGCAGTGCTTATTGAATACATTTCATTTTTAAAAATCGAGCTAGCAGCTGTTAAAGTGTGGATACATTTTGGGGGACACCCTGTATTTTCTAGCCAAACCTGTCCAGTGTTTCATGGAGGGCAGACACAGTGTCTGAGCTTTGGAAGTTGTCCCATTTGTCACTGAGCCTTTCTGTCACTTGCCCTTTAAACCATCGGGTCCTGTGAGTTTAGTCTGATGAGACCTTAAACCGGAAGTTGAGTACTTGGGGGCTCAGGTTAATTCCTATAGAGACTCTGGTCAACTCAAGGGAGTTATTGTGGGGATGGGGAGATGGGTTTCCTTCTATCACAAACTCCCTGGAGTTAATTCCTTCATCAACTTCTCTCTTCCTACTGCTATGCTGCTAGATCATTGTTGCATCCAATTTGCTTGCTTTTCGTGGGTATCTTGGCTCTGAGTCCCTCCCACACCCCTTTATTGAAGGAGATGCTGACCACAGAATTACCGGCATGCCTTGGAGGTATTTCAAGTTTGGTTCCAGACCAGGGCAACAAAGTGTTTACAGTACTCCAAACCATCATAGTCTCACAGCCCAGCAGAATCTCAGTGAGAGAGATAAGGGCTGGCCATTTGACTTGTTTCGAAAAATGACTATGCCCTGAATGAAAGATCTTTCAAATTACATAAATGAATTTGCATTTTTCTTGTCTAATTACAACAGGCAAGAGAATACAAATCACAAGTTGTAGGTGTTCTTCTGGGCACATGGGGAATGGAAAATAGCCTCTGCCGTATGCTCACTATCCAGTCCTTGTCATTTTTCTGAGCTGAGGGTTTTAGTCCGTGTCACAGACTTGTAGATAATCTCCCAAGAATTAAGAGTCATTGCTGGGATTTTTCAACTCCCCTGCCTCCCCAGATTATATCCAGTTGGATTACTTAAGAAGACAGATGGAGAAAAGGCAATTACTTCTATCCTCTTACAGGGTCAAATGGCTTTTCCAAGATGGAGGGGGTAATATAGTCATCTGCATTATTCAGCTTTCCCACCTCCTGTCCTTCATCAGACCACCTTCCATCAACCTCCCGTCAGCCTACAGCTGTATGAGAATCTAGGAACAGGGAAGAGTAAGGAAGAGGTGGGCTGGAATTGGTTATTTTAGCTAAAGGTAGGTGCAGAGGTAGATGTTTAATGTCTTGGTTTATTTTCTGCTGTTTTACTTTCTGTCATACATTTCATCTATAGACAGGTGCTGTAGGTGCATCCCTGTGTACTGTCCGACGTGCATTAAGCCATTATCTGGCATGATGCCGATGCTCTAGTGATTGCCAGGTGCTTTACGTAAGGATTTCAAGAAGTCTAATACACCCCACATTACACTGCAGCTCTCTCCATGGCTGACATTTGCCATCAGGGCCACCTTCCCTGTTCCTGGGGCCATTGGCACTGAACCCGTGTTGGTCCCACCATCCCCACGTTGGCATGGGACTTCTGTGAAAACATTTCCTCCCAAAGTTCTTAGAGGTAAACAGAGTACCAGCTCCTCTGCTCTGGAGTTTCTCGGGGTCTCTTCCTGAGAACCCCCAGGTTGTTAGAAACTGCAGGTCTCTAGGCCTCACCTAGAGTATTGAGAAACTAGACTGGGGATTTGGGTTCATATAGGGTTACCCCAAATTCATTGAATCAACATTTCCCAGGGTGACGGTTCCAGGGTTGTGAACCTGAGTGGGGGGCGAGGGACGGGTCCTGCTCACGTTCTCTGGCTTTGCTGCCTGCCGCCTCATTCTCCTCCAGGCTTTCCCCCTCAACACCAGGAGGGGCTTCTCTTCTTCCTGGAGACAGGAAGCTGACCCTTTCCACTTCCTGTCTTCCCCACTCTTGGGCTCATGGTAAAACATTCTGGACCTGAGTCCACTCTGCCTTTGGTCTTAACAATTAAAGGGACACTTCTGGAATTTAGAAAACTCTTTCTGTACTCCTCAAAGCCTGGCCCTTTCCGGTGAAGGCCTTCCCTTTCATACATATTCTTTTTTTCTTTTATATATATATATATATATATAATTGATTTTTTACAAAGAGGAAGGGAGAGGAATAGAGTTAGAAACATCGATGAGAGAGAGACATCGATCAGCTGCCTCCTGCACACCCCCCACTGAGGATGTGCCTACAACCAAGGTACATGCCCTTGACCAGAATCAAACCTGGGACCTTTCAGTCCACAGGCCAACGCTCTATCCACTGAGCCAAACCAGTTTTGGCTTCATATGTATTCTTTTAGAAAAGAGCCTTCACAAGAGCCTGTTTTAGAGGCGAAATGCAGTCTCTTGGATGCTTAGCTTCACCTACCTTCTCTGGAGATGGGGAAGCTTCAGGTCACCCCCAGCGAGGCCAGGGGTCAGTTCTGCCCCTACTCTCAGAAAGGGCTCCCTCCGTGGTCAGGAGCACTGGGTAAGAATGGGAGGCCTGAGCTGATTTGTAAGGAGTTCTGAGAAAGTTGCAAGTACATGTCAGACTTGCAAGGGCGCTATGGAACAGGCCGGGGAGGGGGAGGAGCTGACTGGACATCAGGTACCTCAGTTTAAGTCTTTGTCAGATCTGAGCTGTGAGCCAGCTGCTCCTTCTCCAGCACTGCCCTGAAGGACCTGAGAGAGACCCGTGCTTGTTCCCTGGAATGTGCCCCCAGGTGCCTGCAGAAGCCTTTCGAAGGGCAGGTTTGGATTCAGTGGGCCCGGTGGGACCCAAGATCCACATTTCCAACGAGCTCCCAGGTTGTTCGAAACTGCAGGTCTATGGGCCTCACCTAGAGTACCGAGACTCCAGACCAGGGATTCTGGTTCACCCCGGATCACCCCCAGGATTAATTGAATCAACTTTCCCCAGGGTGACAGTTCCTCAGCTACTGTCTAGAGTCCACGCTGGTGGTTTTCCTTCTGGGCGGATGACCGCTGCTGAGCTAAGAAAAGTTGCTTCCCTGATTTTAGGGAGTCAAACCTCAACTCCAGCTGTTTTAGGTGTCGGAACAGCTCCCAATGTCTTTCTAACTCTCTGCTATCCAGCACCGTATTGTTGCATGAGAAATGACTCCCCCAGTTAGTGACTTAAAAGAGCAGAGGGTTTGGCTAGGGTGTCGCAACTTGTTGTCAGATGTTGGCTGGGGCTGCAGTTATCTAAAAGCCCAACTGTTGCTGGCAGCAGGTGCTGGCTGCCCACGGGGAGTTCAGTTGGGCTTGACCTTGGAGCACCTACACATGGCCCTTTTGTGTCGTATGGGCTTCTCAGAGCATGGTGACTGGGTTCTAAGAGTGTGTATCCTAAGAGGAAGCATCCGAAGGGCTTGCCATCTTGATAGAAGCCACCAACTTCTTCTGCCCTAGCCCTGGAAGTCACTTGGTGTCATTTATACCAGCGGTCACCAACCTTTCGGACCCCACAGACCAGCAGTTGGTGACCGCTGATTTATACTACAGTCAATCTTATAAGCCAGTCACTAAAGCCAGCCCAGATTTCAGGGCATGGGAAGTGTGCTCATGTTTAATTCACCATAATTCTCATCTCCAAATTGAATACAAGTACAGATGGTATTGTACTTGCCCTGGGAGCACAGGCATAAGCCTATGTGTGACGTTCCATATGCACAGGGACCCACCCATTCTTGTGATTCATTGATCTGCTCTGGTGACTCTTCACCAATGAAGACCCACAGCAGAGATCCATTTAGGGTCCAGATAGAGGCGGCCAGCATTTTCACTGTGAGAGAAAGATGCTCAGAAATGGCCTAAGCCTCCACATTTGGCTTTTATACTTGAGGTATACTTTGAATGTCAGAAATCACATTAATTCCTCAAAAAACTAAAAACGGAACTCCCATTTGACCCAGTAATCCCACTCTTAGGAATATATCCTAAGAAAGTAGAAATACCAATCAGAAAGGATTTATGCACCCCTATGTTCATAGCAGCACAATTTACAATAGCTACAATTTGGAAACAGCCTAGGTGCCCGTCAGCAGATGAGTGGATCAGAAAACTATGATACATCTACACAATGGAATTCTATGCTGCCATTAAAAAGAAGGAATTCTTACCATTTGCAGCAACCTGGATGGAACTGGAGAGCATTATGCTAAGTGAAATAAGCCAGTCAATGAAGGAGAAACACCACATGATATCACTCATTTGTGGATAATAAAGAACATTATAAACTGATGAACAAAAGGATAGATACAGAGGCAGTAAAGCATCAAACAGACTGTCAAATTACACCAGGAAGATGAAGGAGAGGTGGGGGAGATATGAGATCAACCAAAGGACTTGTATGCATGCATATAAACATAACCAATGAACATAGACACTGGGGGGTTGGAGTATGCCTGGGAGGGGGGGACAATGGGAAGATATGTATATATGTAACACAATAAAAAAAGAAATCACTTTAAATGAAGCCAGAGGTATCAAGGGTGTCTATGAAAATTTCCAGTACTCTGCTCTGCTTATCAAAGCTACGTGTCAAAATCCTGCCGCAAAGCTGGATTAAAAGATGGGGCTTAAATGAAATAGACTGTAAGGTCCACATCATCATTCTAATATTGCCTACTACTGTTGAAAGTTTCCTTCATTAACATGTGCTTTGCTGCTTCTTAAAATAGCTCCATAACCAAACGCTGCGGTTCTGAAAAGCATGATAAAAAAGGTTCTCTGATCATACTCATTACTGAATATTTTTAGCAGAGCAATAATTAGGATGTGGAGGCAGCCGGGTGCCTCATTATATCAGCAGAGGGCTTGGCTTCTTTCAGAGACCTCCCTCCCAACCAGCCAAAGCAAATCTCTCCCCGAAGCCAACTTTGAGTTCCTCAGCCACAGAGACCTCGCCCTGTAGCTTCAAAGAAAGGGTGAGCCCATGGCACCAGTGTCTACGTGATGTGTTCAAGTCCGTGAATAGCTAGAGAAGGTCGAACATTCCAGCAGGCGGGGCAGAGGGAAGTATCTGTCTGCTGAAAGATGGCACCTACTTCTCACCGGAAGGCTCCCCGCTGCTCTCCGCAAGGTGTTACTTCAGTTCCCCTCTTCCTGCTTTGAGATAACTCAGAGTTCCCCACCCACCAAAGCACCCTGCACAGCTGGGTCACTTGAGTGCTGCTGATATCCACAAATTTAGATGTTTGTCCCAATCGCCTTCCCATTGGTTTTCTGGAGTCCACCTTTTTAGAAGGCGATAAAGAACCCCAGCTCTGTCCTCTGAGCCACTGAATATTAGAAACCAGATGTGTTGTCTTTAACACCAGCAGTGCCACCTGCTGCTGATACTGCCAGCATGCCGCTGATCTCCAAAGACAGCTCCAAAGGGACACCCTGGGATGGGCCAGAAGACGAGGAAAGTCACCCCCCCCCCCGCCCTTGATCGATTCAGAGAACACTGGATTTGGAAAGGCATTTACAGACCAATGCTCATCTAGTCACTCATTCACCAAATGTCCCTGTAAGCGCCCAATTGTCACCTGGTGCTGAGACTATAGAAGAGAATGAGACACGAGCAGCTCATGTAGCTTATAGTCAAGTCGGGAAGGCAGTCATGGAACAAGTTGTTTTATAAAGAACTCGGAATATCTGAAGGAAAAGAGCAGTTAGGTGGACCTTGGTAGGGAAATAATGAACTGCAAGATCCAGACAGGGGCTGAGAGGTTTCTTTGAGGAAGTGATGCTAAAGGTGAAATCCGATGGACGACCAAGAATTAAGCAGGTGGAGTGTGTTTGTGGCAGCATAAAGACAGGGACCAGCCCTTTCAGGACACGGGAGTTCAGTGTGGCTGGACCAAGGCAGGGCCACACTGTTGCCCAGTGCCATGGACTACAATGAGAATGGTGTCCCCTGCCCCTGTGTAGCACAGGGATTTAGCTTAGGGAGTGAAGGAGGTGGAGAGCATCTGAAGTGAGATGAGAAAAGCACAGGCAAGAGATAATGCAAGCTGCTGTAGGGCCAGGTTAAGGATTTGAATCTAAATTCAGAGGACAGTAGCCTGGCCAGCCTGGCTCCGTGGTTGAGCATCAACCTATGAACCAGCAGGCCACGGTTCGATTCCCGGTCAGGGCACATGCCCAGGCTGCAGGCTTGAACCCTAGTGCAGGGCATACAGGAGGCAGCTGATCAATGATTCTCTCTCATCGTTGATGTTTCTTTCTCTCCCTGCTCCTCTCTGAAATCAATAAAAACATATTAAATACAGAGGACAGTAGAAAGCCAATGAAGCATGTTGGGTAGGCATAGGAAAGACTGCTCTGAGCTCTTGCTATAGGGAGCACTAACTGAGGGGACCAAAAATATGGCATCGCTGAAGAGTGGTATTGAGGCTCTTGCTGTAATCTTGGCAAAAGATGGCATTAGGTTGGTTTAGAATTGGAGAATGGAGAAAATTGCATCAGTTGGGGAGATATTTACAACGTAGATTGGTGATTAGAAGGAAATTGGGGATAAGGAGTGAGGGAGAGGGAAGTGGCATGGATGAGCCCAAGGTCATCTTATCTAGCCACCTCGTTTCTCAGCTTTGGAGTCTGAGGTTAAGTAACTTGCCTTCTGAGGCTTAAGAAACTTGCCCGTCTACAAACCAAGAAGCCAACATCATGGTCCCTAGGCTCCATCCATCATGCCATCCCATGCCTGACGTCTCTGACTGAGTAGCCATAATCATACTGGGTAGAAAGATCTCAATTGCCAACACCACATTTCAGTTGACACCTGTAAGCACAAACCGGATTCTTGTCTTTGATAACATTTGTGACCTCTTTTTATCCCTGTATTGGTATACCCATATATATCTGAGGACTTTAAGGAAGTTCTATTGCAATTTGGCATCCTCTGTGGGCTTTTTTTTTTTTAACGCAGTCTCATGTATTCTAAATGAAAGGGGATATCACCATCCAGAGTAGAACGGTCTTAGGGAGACAAAATCATCTAGCACCCCACAAACATGTCTTTAGGTCAGAGAAAACAAAAATAGAACACTTTTTCTTCTTTTCCTTCAGTATAACATGATACAGACTTCCTTGGGGAAGGAGGGGAGTTGCTATGACCTGACTAATTCATTGACTCAGTTTTATTCTCTCTTCATTTGCTTATTTAATTTGCATTTCTTGAGCAACCTTCCATGTGCTAGACACAGGGGCACTGATCTTGGTGCTGGGGATGCAAAAACACTCCAGGCATAATCTGTGCTTTCAGAAAGTTCTCTTTCTACAAGAAGACAGACATTGCAAACACTTTCCTTAGTGCAAGACGTGCTATGCAGTTGCAGGGCGCACCGTACTCATTGCATATCCTACATGTTGAGGATTCTGCCCAGTGGTGTCAGTCAAGACTTCCCAGAGGCATAACCTTGAAGCTGGATGTTGCAGGATGAGGAGGAATGTTGTGGCTGATGTGAGCGGGGAAGGAGGATTCAAGGCAGAAAGGAGGGGCTGGGCATGCGCAAATGCTAGGGGCTGGGTGAGTGCATGGTGCGTCCAGGTCTAGAATGATGAATACTCGATGTTAAAGGTAGAACAAGAGCATGCAGAACTGAGCCTGGGAGAGTCAGCTGGGCCAGATGTGCAAACCTCACTGGCACAGCAGGCGCTGCAGCTTTGCCCTGCAAAGGAGGAGTAAAGAAGATGGGTCCACCGGGGCCCTCTTACTTTTTTCTCGTCATCTCCCCTTTCCTATCTGAACAGGAATGTTCATTCCAACTCAGAGAACAGAAGGCATCTCAACATCAGATATCATCACCAGAATTGTCCGGGACTATGATGTATATGCCCGCCGCAACCTCCAGAGAGGGTACACAGCGAAGGAACTCAATGTCAGCTTCATAAATGTAAGTGTGCCACTTCGTGCCCTCTGAAGACCACCAAATCACACCGCTGTCACCATTTATTGGGCACTTAGTATATGCCACGCAGTGTTCGTGATGTTTTACATTTATGGTCTCATTCAATCCACATAGCAACCCAATGGTGTATTACCATCCCCATTTTACAGATGGAGAAACCAATGTTCAAACGGGTGACATAAGTCAACCAAGGCACACAGGGAGTGAGCCTGACGTTTTATAAGGAACTGCCTCACTTCCCTCCCCTCCCCTCCCCTTAATGTTCCTCTTTAGAGTTCTTAGACAGAGGCCAACGGTTTCTGGGAGATCCGCTCTCATAAAAAGCAAGAGTTTACTTCTGACCCTAGTCGGTTTGGCTCAATGGATAGAGGGTTGGCCCTTGGACTGAAGTGTCCCAGGTTCTATTCTGGTCAAGGGCACGTACCTTGGTTGCAGGCTTGATCCTCAGCCCCGGTCAGGGGCCAGGCAGAAGGTAATTGATTGATGTGTCTCTCTCACATCGATGTTTCTCTCCCTGTCTCTCTCCCCGCCCTTCACTCTCTCTAAAAATCAATGGAAAAATATCCTCAGGTGAGGATTAACAACAAAAACATAAAACTAGTTCTCTTCTGCTCAAAGGGAAGGAAGGAGGGCAGAGGGGATGGAAAGCTAACGCCAGAGAAAATGCTTTCTTGTTCTAATCTTTTTAAATTTTCATTTTATTAAAGCCTCACAGATGCTCACTAGACACCTTAAACACAGTTTTTTCTTGTCCAGAGAAATTACAGCTGCTTCAGTAGAGCCTAAAGTCTTTGGCTTCCTTGGGTATTTCTGCCATATTGTTCGCACAGAGCTGCTGTTAGCTTAATAATAGAGTAGCTGTTAAAACAATCTTTAAAACAAGCAAAACAAACTGTTAAAAAGCAAAGAGGGCCCTGGCTAGTTTGGCTCAGTGGAGAGAGCATTGGCCTGCAGACCAAAGGATCCCAGGTTCGATTCTGGTCAAGGGTGCATGCCTGGGGTTGCGGGCTCGATCCTCAGTAGGGGGCATGCCGGAGGCAGCCAATCAATGATTCTCATCATTGATGTTTCTTCTTTTTAAAAAAATATTTTTTATTGATTTTTTTACAGAGAAGAAGGGAGAGGGATAGAGAGTTAAGAGACATCAATGAGAGAGAAACCGATCAGCTGCCTCCTGCATGCCCCCTACTGGGGATGTGCCCTTGACTGGAATCGAACCCTTCAGTCCGCAGGCCGACGCTCTAACCACTGAGTCAAACCGGTTTCGGCTCATTGATGTTTCTATCTCTCCCTTCCTCTCTGAAATCAATATATATATATTGAAAGCCATTATAATAAATATATATATATAGCAAAGAGGGCAGCCCAGTTGCTGGAGGTGATGGTAGCGAGTCTGGACAGCTGTATTTGCCTAGACTCTAAGGAGCCCAGGCAGTTATTAAAACAAGAACTCTCCATCCATCCAGAATTTCACCCCCCCCCCCAAATAGATACTGTATTTTCAAAGAGGGATTTTTCTATAAAACTAGGTGCTTAGAATTACGCGCCGCCATAATTATCCAGCAGCTTACACAGATTGATCACCGGTACCTTCACAGCGAGGAGGGGCCCATGCATTGTAAATCGGGGATTATTAGTTGTCCCCGCAAGACAAGGGGTGGGAGGGGTGGTTGGTGGGCCAGGCTCTGTGGCTTCACGCAAGCCGCGCAACAAAGTGGAAAACATCAGCTTCAAGTGGCACCAGAATAAGTGGCTGAGAAGGGCTCAGTCACCGCGATTATTTGGTGTCTCCGAGGGAATTAAGCCCCGGTCATTTCAAGAAATGAAACCGATCTTTTAAACTGGATTCAGTCAGCCATCGAGCATGTGGAGCCATTTCCCAAAGGGCTTGCTCACGCTCTTAGGCGGCCTTTGGAGAAGCCCCTGAGCTCAGGCAACGGTGCCGTCAGCTCGGACGCTCTCGTGCCTTTTCTGTGACAGCAGACCTGGCTGCAGCCCGGAGGGACAGTCAATGTATGGGAGGGGCGTGGAGATGAAGCACGGAACCCGAGAGGTGGCTGCGACCTGCCGCGGGCCAGTCGCCCTGTCCAAGTCCCTCCGTGTGGGAATGAGGAAAGCTGAGCTCAGAGGGTACCCAGGCCCCTCGCAAAGTAGGGGTGCAGGCTGCAGCAGCCTCCCTGCCTTGTGGCTCCCGATCCAGTGCTCATTCTACTACTCTGTGCTCCCCTGAGAGCCGTTATAATAACCATATAGTAAAAAGAGCTGAGTGGCCCAGCTGACATGGCTCAGTGGTTGAGCGTTGACCCATGAACCAGGAGGTCACGGTTCGATTCCCGGTCAGGGCACATGACCAGGTTGTGGGCTCGATCCCCAGTGTGGGGTGTGCAGGAGGCAGCCAATCAGTGATTCTCTCTCATCATTGATATTTCTGTCCCTTTATTCCTCTCCCTGCCTTCCTGAAATCACACACACACACACACACACACACAGCTGAGTGGCAGCACGTATAGCTCACACCCCACCCTGAGGCTGCAGTGAAGTTTGGAAAGTCTAAAGCAGGGAATCCTGACCCAGTTTTGCAATAGTCCAGGTGCCTCCAGAAAATCTGAAATATGAAAAGAAGTGCAGTCCCGTGTAGGGAAGAAAAATGATAAAGCTTATTACCTATTTAGAAGAAAACATATGATGGTTTCGTGGAGGGGAGGACCCTCTGTCTCATGTTATTTTCATGTAATTTTCATACCACTCTCAGCAGGTAACAGGATTAAGTACCTATGCCACTTAATAGCGGTGAAACAGACAACACACACTGAGCTTTTACTAAATGCCAGGCTGTGCCAAAGCGCATTCTTGCATTTAGTTTATCTAATTGTTGCAGCGACCCTATAGGGTAGGGATAATGATCCCATTTCACAGATGAGGAAACTGAGGCTTAGAGGTGCCATGTGACTTGCTTAACATACAATGCCTTCCAGGCGCATAGATATTAGCACTGCTGCATGAAGGCTGTAAGACAAAGTCCCAGTCAAAAGAAGTTAGCAGGATGAGAATTCTTCACCACCAAGGAAATCAATGCAGTTCATTAGCTTAATGGAAAAGGCCATTACAAGGAAAACTTTAGCATAACACTTGGATTCTAAAGCCCAGCAAATGACCCACTTTTTCAATCCATATTGGTTTTAACAAAACATCTCAGTGAAACGGAAGACTCAGGCAGCCTCTGAGGGGCCATTGTATGTTCATTTATACTTTGGCTAAGTCCCAGCAGAATTGGGTGGGGGTGTATTTGCCCAATATCTACCCATAATAAAGAGCAAATATATATTTTTGTTCTCTTATATAAGTGAATTCAACTAAGACATTTACAAAAAAGAGACTATTAAAAACCAATTGTACTTCACTTGTACATACCCAATACGACTAATGATAAGTGCCTTTTCTCTTTCTTTTTTTTTCAATCCTCACTTGAGGCTATTTTTCCATTGATTTTTTTAGAGAGAAGGAAAGACAGAGGGGAATATCCATCTGAGAGAAACACATCGATTGGTTGCCTCTTGCACGTGTCCTGATCAGGGCCTGGATCAGGGAGGAGCATGCAACCAAGGTACATGCCCTTGACCGGAATCGAACCCGGGACCCTTCAGCCTGCAGGCCAATGCTCTATCCACTGAACCAAACTGGCCAGGATGACAAGTGACTTTTCTAATCAGAGATGCGCCTTCCCATCAATCCAGCCCTTGGGAAATAGTAACATCCTGATTCTTCAGATTAGGAACACAAGTTGAAATAAAACATAACCATTAATGTGAATGACGGATCTCTTTCATGCCCTCGCCGATAAATCCATTCTCCCCCTCCTCTACTTTTTGACCAGGAGAAGAAATACCGCTTTCAAAACCAGGTAGACAAGATGAAAGAGAAAGTTAAGAATGTCGAGGAAAGATCAAAGGAATTTGTTAACAGAGTGGAAGAAAAGAGCCACGATCTAATTCAAAAGTGGGAAGAGAAATCAAGGGAATTCATTGGAAACTTCTTAGAACTGTTTGGGCCAGATGGAGCATGGGTATGTAATTATTTCACTTGGCCCCGCGATGACGGGTATTTTCGGTGTATCTTCTCGCGTAACTACTCAAGGGTGTCCCTTATCTCAGTCCAAGATGCGGCCTCCACTTTGGGCATCGATCAGCCTGAGTGACTTCAAGTTCACGTCACTTCCTTATTTGGTTCCTGCTTTACCCCTCAATATAGTACCCAATAGTACCCAAAGCCAGCTCTTGTCCAGAGCTGACAGCCATTTTTATTGGTAGTCATTTTATATAATTACTGCAGAGGTTGGTTCTGTAGCTCATCTCAGGTTCTCAGTGGGAGATGGTACACAGCTTGCTGATAGAGGTGAACTGAGTCAGTGGCATCAGAGAACTTGTGTTGGAAGACAAGGCTAACCGGCTCTTGGATCAACCAGGGGAGGAGGGTGCAAACGAAGCAGCTGCCTAGGTCAGCTTTGGTTACCCGAAAATCTCCTCTTTCATTGGTTGGCAGGGAGAGGAGAGGTAGGATTTGGTCCTGCCTCTGTACCCATCATGCCCTGATTTCCCTGTTGTTGTTTATTTTCTTTTTTCCCCTCCTGTTTTTTCCATGGCATGTATATGTTGGCACAAAAGTCTTTGGGGACTGATGCCACAAGCTGAATCTTCAAACAGAGAGAAAATGTCAAGGGTCTCTTGCCTAAATTCTACAGAAAATTCTGAATGAAATATATGAGAAGGGAAAAGAAAACTCTGGAAACCACCTTGAACTCCCTTGGTATTTTCTATTGTATATGCACTTCCAGAGTAAATAACCAACACTGTCAGCAGAGTTAATGAGGGTTCTCTGAAAGAGATACTTTTACAGCTAACTTCCTTTTTTTTTAAAACAAAAATAAACGATTCCATTTCATTTCCCTGATTTTAAGTAGCCTAGATTTCCTATTATGACATGAGAAGTCTCTAACAAAATCCACTTCGGTTTAATTATTTTATTGATGGGTTGTCACTCCTGCCTCTTTGCTCATTTGCGCTGGTTCATTAGAGGATTATCTCAAAGTAAAACACTCAATTAGTAATAGAAAAAGAACAACGTTTGAGAAATGGGAAGAGACGCTTTACTGAAAACCTAGTGGTTTCTAAGTGGTTACAGAGGGAGGGTACCGCAGGCCAGCCATGTCCTGTTGGCTGAATCTGCATGGGGCTCCTTTAGCGCTTGTTGACCTCCAGAAAGAGTGGCAAGAGTGGAGGAGCCAATGGGCCGGGTTCCTTTCCCTTTTCTCTTGAGCCTGTTAACATTTTCGCTCAGGTCAGTTGAATTCGTGGGACCCTATGAACGCCGTTGTGTGTGCACAGAACTGGGAAAAAAAAACCGTGAGGATAAAGAGCAGACCCCGTTCTCTGGTGTCCCATGGTCTCCATAACATAAAGTCTGAAGTTTCCTATGAACCTAGTGTGTAACTTAACGGTTCGCTTTTTCACAACTAATCTTCAAACGCTGAAGAAACAGCTAGTGGTGTGTTCATGAAACCCTGTAGGCATTCATGTGCTTATAGGGACTCAGAAATGTGTCTGCTGAGAAGCTCTGGTGTTGCAACTCAAGGGGGGTGGGTGTCTTCTCCATATGGAGTGAGCAGAGGCAGGGAAGGAATCTCATTTCACAGAAACTTTGGAGATCCTAGTCGTTTCAGGCTCACAATGAAGGTGAATAGTAGCTGGAATTGTTCTGGGGTGGTGAGGGGTGGGGGGTGGTCAAATGACAGAAAACTAAGGTGATTTTTAAGTAAATGAAACCCAGCGTAGAGACTGGAGGTTTTCCTTTTAAAAACTTGCTATTAGTGTCAAAACTGTTATTAACGTTAATTTACCGTATCAGCCAGACTTAGACATTACTTTTTTTCTGTTGACATTAAAAGTACAGGAATAGTTACAAGGATGTTAAACGCCAAGATAAGTAATTTGCTTTTCATGAATATGCTATTACTATAATAATTCTTTATTTGTGAATTTGGGACTGGAACTCATTTCTTAAAATAGAGGACCTCCATTATCTGAAAATACAGTACTGATACAAATAACCCAAACTTGAAAAGGCAGAAAATAGAAGGATTTAAGTTACAAAATTCATAGAACCTTCCGGCATTTGCAAAGGATATGCTGTGGCTAGAATCTTGCATATCTACATTGATCTATATTGATCTATATCAGTGGTTTTCAACCTTTCTAATGCCGCAACCCTTTAATACAGTTCCTCATGTTGTGGTGATCCCCAACCATAAAATTATTTTCATTGCTACTTCCGAACTATAATTTTGCTATTGTTATGAATTGTAATGTAAATATCTGTGTTTTCTGATGGTCTTAGGCTCTATAGCATCAGTTGTGACCCTCAGGTGGAGAACCGCTAGCAGGGTCGCCTAAGACCACCAGAAAACACAGATATTTACATTACGATTCATAACAGTAGCAAAATTACAGTGATGAAGTAGCAACGAAAATAATTTTATGGTTGGGGGTCACCACAACATGAGGAACTGTATTAAAGGGTTGCGGCATTAGAAAGGTTGAAAACCACTGATCTATATGATCCATATATACAAATAGATATAGTTCTGAATACAAAGCTTGGTTACAACTTGATCTTTGATGGATCAAATTTAGCAGGCAGACCTGGTTTGATTGGCCCTCACAGATTAATCCTGGGATATTTGGAGAGGACAATACACAAGGATATGAATACCAGGAGGTGGTGGGGCCATCTTGGCAGATGACTACCACAATTGCATTTGAGGATTTGAGCAGGCAATCAGCTTCTCAATCTCTAGAATAGACTATCTATTCCCATTTATTCAGTCTCATTAGTGGGTTATCAGAGCCCAAGATATCATTTTTCAATCTCATCACCTACCACCCTATTTATTTAAGTACAGTCATGCACCACATAAAGATGTTTCAGCCAAAGATGGACCACATATATGATGGTGGCCTCATAAGATTATAATGGAGCTGAAAAAGTCCTATCACCTAGTGATGGCATAGCCATCTACCATATTTCCCGGCATATAAGACGACCCCTGACTTTTGAGATTTTCCTGGGTTAAAAAGTTGTCTTATATGCTGGAAAATATGGTATATATATAAAAGCCTAAGCAACCAAACAACAGAACCAGTTAATGGGTTGCTATGATGCACACTGACCACCAGGGAGCAGATGCTCAATGCAAGAGCTGCCCCCTGGGGGTCAGTGCGCTCCCACAGCCAATTTCCCACAGTCCCTCCCTGATTTGGGTCCCTCCCTGATTTGAGTCTTTCCCCCTGGCTGGCCAGCCCTGATGGCCATGATCAGAACAAGGCAAGATGCCTGAATCAGGCCTGATTGCCAGCCAACCTGAGGGATCCCACCCATGCTCGAATTCATGCACCAGGCCTCTAGTCTATATATATATAAAAGCCTAAGTGACCAAATGACCAAACGACTGGTCACTATGACATGCAACTGACCTCAAGGGGGCAGACGCTCAATGCAGGAGCTGCACCCTGGTGGTCAGTGCACTCTCACAGCCAATCTCCCGTGGCCAGCCAACCTCTCACAGTCCCTCCCCCTGCTGGCAGGTCCCGATCAGCCCCCATCAGGACTGGGTAAGATAACCCCAATTGGCCCCGATCACTGGCCAGGCCGAGGGACCCCCATTCATGAATTTGTGCACCGGGCCTCTAGTTGTAGTATTACACATTACTCATGAGTTTGTGGCAATGCTACTATAAACAAACTATGATGCTGCCAGTCCCATAAAAGCATAGCACATACAATTAAGTACAGTACATCATATTTGACAATGGTAATAGAGGACTATGTTACTGGTTTATATATTTGCTATACTATACTTTTGTCAGTAGTTGATAGTTGTTCTATTTATAAAATTTGCTATAGACATATGCTATGTTACACCAGCAGCAGCTTCATACATCTCATGTCTACTGGGTCTCTTGATTACATTATTTCCTCTTGAACTCGATTTACTCTGGTGTTTTGTTGTAACGTGCCATACAGGCCTGTAGCCTAGGAGCAATGGGCTATACCAGCGGGGCGGCGGGGGGTGGGAGAAAGGACATCCATCCCGTGGACCATATAAGGCCAGTAAAATCATTTACGCTGGCCCTGCCATGGCATTAGGGTGAGTTAATGAAATGTCTGACCAACTATAGCAGGCTCATTTTTAAGTTGATAATTTTGCATGGCCCACGAATGATGTTATAATATCCAAATGGCCCTTGGCAGAAAAAAGGTTCCCCACCCCTGGGCTATCCCATAGGGCCTAGGTGTAGTAGGCTACACCATCTAGATTTTTGTAAGTGCACTCTATGATATCTACACAATGAAGGACTTGCCTATGCTATTTCTCAGAATGCATCCTTGTCATTAAGTGATACATGACTGTATGTGCTTGATTCTTGTAACCTCTTGACATACTCAAAAGACAGCCTGTAACCCAAGCAGAATGTCAAAGCAAAGCCTTCCCATCAGAGATTTGGTATTACCTCTCTTGGAAGGGGGTGTCTCTTTGAAAGACACTATCAAAGGAGGGTCTTTAAAGAAGTTAAATTTTGAAGCTTTGTTGCCATGGTGGAGGCAACACCATTCACTTCCGAGGTATTAATTGGCAATGAGCCAGGACTGAGGTAGGCTGAATCAGCTTTCACAGTTAGATTTTGGGATAGGGCCTTCCTAGTGAAAGTTGTTTTTTGCTTGAAGTATCTAAATCCAGAGCAGACACATTCTACTTAAACATTAGTGCCCCAACCACATGTGCTTTTTTAAAACACATGTATTTAAACACATGTATTATATTCCTTCATTGACTGAACACAGAGAATCATTTCCGATTTGAAGTGAAAGTGGGTCTATTCTGTCTTACCATGTGAACATAGACCCTTTCCCTGGAGCACCAGGAGACAATGACCTTAAGTGCAAATTTCGAGTTCATCCTGGACCACAAACTCCCTCTGCCCCAATTTAATCAGTTGGCCAACCAAACAGGCCTTTGCCATCTAACATATGAGATTACCTTAAAAAAAAAAAAAGACTGATGTTGTGTTTTAGAAAAAACAGATTTAGCTGATGGGTGGTTCAGTGATAGTAGCTAGGTGCAGGGAGTAGAAGGGTGGGTAAAATGAGTGAAGGGAATCAAAAGGCACAAATTTCCACTTATAAAATAAACTAGAGGCCCAATGCACGAAATTTGTGCATGGGGGGGTCCCCCAGCCCTGCCTGTACTCTCTCTAATATGGGACCCCTCAGGGGATGTCCAACTGCTGGTTTAGGCCTAATTCCACAATCAGACATCCCTCTCACAATCCAGGACCACTAGCTCCTAACTGCTTGTCTGTCTGCTTGATTGCCCCTAACTACTCTGCCTGCCAGCCTGATCACCCAAACTGCCCTCCCCTGCTGGCCTGATCATTCCCAACTACCCTCCCCTGCTGGCCTGATCCCCCTAACTACTCTCTCCTAATGGCCTGATTGCTCCCAAATGCTCTCCCCTGCTGGTGCAATTGCCCCTAACCACCTCTGCCTTGACCCCACCACTATGGCTTTGTCCAAAAGATCTCCTGGTCTAATTAGCATATTACTCGTTTATTAGTATAGATAAGCCTTGGGGGTGCAATGTACAGCATAGTGACTATATGCAATACTGTGTTGCATACTTAAAAGTTGCTAAGAGAGTAGATCATAAAAGTTCTCATCACAAAATTGTGTGACTATGTGTGGTGATGGATGTTAACTAGTCTTATTATGGTGATCATTTCACAATAACTACCAGTATTGAATCATGTTATACACCCAAAACTAAAATGTCAATTATATTTCAATTAAAAAAATGTGAACATAGACTTTTTTTCTCTATTGCTTACTCCTGTATCCTTAAGGCTTAGATTAATGCCTGAACCGTACATAGTGTGCTATCAGGAAATATTTGTTGAAAAAAATGAATGATCAATTTTCAGACTTTTCATGTCAGGAAAACCCTCTATAATACTTTGTAATAAACAAAGTGTTTCTTTTCAACTTCTATCATGAAAATACACCATGCTAGTAAAACAAAAACAAAACAAATCCCATCATGTGTGTGTGTGTGTGGTGTATACGTATACTACTATAATGAGATATTATTTGTATCTATCACATTTTGTTTATCCCTTCATTCATTGGTAGACATTTGAATTGTGTCCACCTTTGGGTTATTGTGAATAGTACTAATATACACATGAATATACAAATATTTGCTTAACTCCCTGCTTTCAATTATTTTGGGTTTGTACTCAAAAGTGGAATTGCTATATAATATGGTAATTCTAGGTTTTTGTGTTGTTTTTTGTTTTGTTTCATGTGTTTTTTAGGAACTGCCATGCTATTTTCCATACTGGCTACACCATTTTATATTCTCACCATAATATACAGGGTTCTAATTTCCCTATATCCTCACTAGTACTTTTTAAAAAATCCTAATAAAAGAGTAATACGCATATTGACTGTCACTCTAACACACAATATGGCTGCCCCCATGTGGACACAAGATGGCCACCACAAGATGGCCAGCCAGGGAGGGCAGTTGGGAGGGACCAGGCCTACAAGGGAGGGCAGTTTGGGCGATCAGGCCAGCAGTGGAGGGCAGTTGGGAGGGACCAGGTTTGTAAGGGTGGGCTGTTGGGGGGGACCAGGCCTGCAGGGGAGGGCAATTAGGGGTGACCAGGCCAGCAGGGCGGGCAGTTAAGGGCAATCAGGCTGGCAGGGGAGCAGTTCAGCATCCATCAGGCTGGCAGGGAAGTGGTTAGGGGGTGATCAGGCTGGCAGGCAGAAGCGGTTAGGGGCAATTAGGAAGGCAGGCAGACAAGCAGTTGGGAGCCAGCAGTCCTGGATTGTGGTAGGATCAGACCTAAATGGGCAGTCGAACATCCCTCGAGGGGTCCCAGATTGGAGAGGGTGCAGGCTGGGCTGAGGGACACCTCCCCATGCATGAATGTCATGCACCGGACCTCTAGTATTTTTATAATTGGCATTTTAATGGCATTGCTAATTTGTTTTAAGTATATTTTATTGACTTTTTTTACAGAGAAGAAGGGAGAGGGATAGAGAGAAAAATCGATGAGAGAGAAACAACGACCAGCAGCCTCCTGCGCACCTCCTACTGGGGATGTGCCCTCAACCAAGGTACATGCCCTTGACCGGAATCAAACCTGGGATCCTTCAGTCCACAGGCCAATGCTCTATTCACTGAGCCAAACCGGTTAGGGTGGCACTGCTAATTTTTTACTGTTTTTATCTTGAGAAAATAAATAGAAAATTTAGTTTGTGGATTTGAATTAGATATCCCATTTGAGTCTTTTTGACAGTGGTTTTAAAAATTATCTTACAACAAATGCTTTAGTAAAACATGAATAATCATGGAAAGCTTCTTATTATGTAAGTGGCTAATTACAGAGCATTGATCATGACAAGGGGCTCACTTCCTGGCTGGGTAAGTTCCTTTGCCTCTCAGTCACCTACCAGGGGTGTTGGGAGGATGAAATTATTTTTTTAAACATATTTTTATTGATTTCAGAGAGGAAGGAAGTGGGAGAGAAACATCAATAATGAGAGAGAATCATTGATTGATTGCCTCTTGCATGCCCCACTCTGGGGTTCCAGCCCGAAACCCGGGCATGTGCCGTGACTGGGAATCGAACCATGACTTCCTGGTTCACAGGTTGATACTCAACCACTGAGCCATGCAGGCTGGGCAGGAATAAATTATTTTATATATACAGCCCTTTAATAGTGCCTGGCAGGCAGGTAACAGACACTGTAAGCCTTAGTTTATCGATTTGGCCGCAACTGAAACTCTCTCCTTGAATTCTGTTATTTCCCAGAGGTCCAAGCCAGAGAGGATAACTAGGATGTTTTTTGTTTCTTTTTGGACAGATATGTCGGAATCTATCTGAAATACTGAAATCTTTAAAGACATCTGTGATGACATTTACTGCCTCAGAGGATGTTAAGAACTTCTTAAAAGGGAAAACTTTGTAGGAGGGGAAAAATACTTTCATATGGACAGGACTATAAATGGGATTATTTTCTTGGGAGAAATCTTTATAAATGGAAACCTCTTGATACAGTAAAAGACTGAATTAAAATACCCTTTCTCTTTGAAAATGCCATGCCAGGTCTTCATTATTTGTTAGATTTCTGAAGTGCTTTTCTTCCCAGGAAGCTTATTACAAACTGTCTCCTGACCTTATTCAATTCAGCTTCTTCGTAGGGGAACCGCCCTTCAAAATGCACCAGTAACAGATCAGAGAGCTTGCAAATCGAGACCCAGAGTTATTTTGCAAGGATATCACATTTTATGAAGTGCGACACCATTGTTTATCATTAAGGATTCAAGTGATTTCGTCCTCTTAGGCAGAATATTCTCAGTTATGAGTTTAAGTCAAACCGTAATAGACAAGTCGTAGATTCCTTAGAAAGTAGGCTTCTAATGGAAATGCTGATAATCCATTAACAGCAGGAGGGCTAATGGCTGCCACTAAAAATACACTTAAAGATTACAGTAATAAAAACACATTTTAAAGTGCATGCTAGAAGTTCAAGGATTTTTTTTTAAATGTTGCTGTTAATAATAGGCCACCCTCTCCTTTTGGCATTTGATTTTTGTCTTACAAATGGGCTTCATCTATAGCATTTTTTTTGGTCTAATTTTGAGAGGAGTTGGGTCTTTCGGCAGAGTTACTAGTACCTTTAATGGAAGGTGAATAATTGGTGTATTTGTACAACTGTGGAATTTTACATCTGGAAAGGATCTTAGCGATCAGCAAGCATCTCTATTATAGTACCTGCTAGAGGAGATTTGAGATTCTAAACAGTAATGGGCTAGCCCTAACTGGTTTGGCTCAGTGGATAGAGCATCAGCTTGTGGACTGAAAGGTCCCGGGATCGATTCTGATCAGGGCACATGCCTGGGTTGTAGGCTTGATCCCCAGTAGGCGCATGCAGGAGGCAGCCAATTAATGACTGTCATCATTAATGTTTCTATCTCTCCTTATCCCTTCTTCTCTGAAATCAATAAAACATATAAATAAAAAGTAACAGGCTAGAGCTTATAAAAAGAAAATCAGTGCTGGGGTAACTGATGATGTACCTGAGGTCTTAACATTTTCTCACTCATGTCATTACTAGAGGCCTGGTGCACAAAATTTGTGCACAGGTAGGATTCCCTAGGCCTGGCTGGTGATCAGGGCTGATCTGTGGGGCGACTGGTGGGGTGATTGGGGGGCCCCAAATGGTACCTGTCTTGGCTGGCCTTGGGCCTGCAGGCTGGGGGCAGCTCCTGTGTTAAGCATCTTCCCCCTGGTGTTCATAGCGACCAGTCATTCCACCAATAGTTCCATCTTTCAGTCAATTTGCATATTAGGCTTTTATTATATAGGATAGCAATGCCCTTCAGCCTAATCTTGCCTCGGTCTTCTCTCTCTCTCCCTACAGTTATTGCTTTTTTATGATGATAAAATATATGTTCATTACAGAACTATTCGAAAATAAAGAAAGGAGACTGAAATTCCTATGATATTCAGCCGCCACAAATGGTATAATTATAAATAATATCAAACTCCATTTTTTTAGCAAGTTTTAATGATATATAAAGGAATTTCATCTACAGTGGTCCTGTCCTGTCAATCATTTCTGGTGACTTTTTTGCTTCTGTCTGAAAATATTTGTTGAAGAGCTCCTTATGATTAGGAGCAACATTTAAGCACAGGACCATTAGGCTATATTTTTTAAATAAATGTACCAATTGAGAATATTTTTTTTAAAAAGAGATGAAACTTATCTGCAGTCTTTTACCACTCAAGTTGTTACCATTAATATTTTCAGGTATTGCCCCAATCTTTTTCCCATCTAGACGCATAGGGTATAGTGCATGTAGATGGGGAAAAGATTGGGACAAGACCACAAAAATATTAATGGTAATGAGATGCAAAAGAAGGTTTATAGTTGTGGGTATAGGAAACATAGTTTATTCTCATATTACTATTTATTACTATATTATTTTCCATATGAACACCTGCAAACTTACTCTTGTCCCCACCCCCCAACCCCCGGAGATCTAACCTTTTACAAACTGGGGATCATGCAGATCATGTTGTAAAATCAATTTTACTTTGTAACAGCTCATGAACATTTTCTCACACGATTAAATATTCTTTAAGGACTTGATTTGCACCAGCTGCTTAGAATATGCTCTCAGTTGTCCAAGATTTATCTCATCTATTTAGGGCGTTTTCAGTTTTGCCTGTTACAACACTGCACTGAATATCCATGTAGACAATAAACATTTACTTACATCTCTGATGATCTCTTCAGGAAAAATAGTATTTGCACCTATTTCCAAATTACCCCTCACCAAGGTTCTATTCTACCCTTCCACTAGCAGTCACGTGAATGTGGTCTGGTTACTAAACTCTCACCAACACTGGCCATTACAAATTTTTAAAAATCTTAGGACAGTGGCATCACCAAGATGACAACATAGGTCGTTATTGATTTTGCTCCTCGCCCCCCTCACCAAGAAGAACTGATAACTATTTGTGGGCAAGATACCCCTGGGAGGAGCCTAGAACATTCCCTGTACCAGAGACCCAGACAGATTACATTAGAAGGGGTAGAGGAGTGGCTGTGTGCCCCTCCCCCAGGCTGGTGCAGGTCTCCCTGAGCCTATGGTTCCTTCAGTGGGAAAAGAGGGCCCAGCTCCCCCATCCCTGTAGTCACTTCTTGGGAGCCTCTACTCCAGTCTCTCCCCACAGGGGGATCTGTAGCGCTTGCCCACAGGGAGTCTCATTTTACAGAGAAGGGGCAGGGGTTTGAAACGATCAGCACTCTGATCTTGGCAGACCAAGGTCTGCCTATAGCACCCAAGTGGTAGTCCAAGCCAGGATATTTGCTCAGCTGCAGAGCCAAATCAGAGTGTAGTGTGAACAGCAACTCAGCAGGGTGCAGGGCGCTCGGATTTGGATACTCAAAGGTTTTTATGACCCTGAAGCCTGGCCTGCCTCTTGCAGGCAAGGGAGCCGAGTCATCCCTGGCCCAGCCTGGTCAGAGTCTGGACAAAACACCTAGAAACCTGTGTAGCCCAGCATCTACCGGGTAGAACTGTTCTGGCTTCGGAGCTGGCTCTCCCACTGTGCGCAGGCAGGGAACTGACTCATGGTTCCGCCCATTTCTGAACACAGCCTTCCGCCTGCCCAAGCAGGAACCTAAGCAGACACACGGGAAGCTGCATAGCCCATCCAACAGCCCTGCCTACGCTGGCACTTCAACAGAGCGCACAGCCCACGTCTCTCGCTGCCTACACGACAGAACCGGCGGCCCCATCTAGTCATGGAAGTCAGTGCAGCCTTCCCTGGCTCAGGTTCCCACACAGAAACCATCAGGCCTTAGGGCCTGTCCTGCTGCCACATTTGCTAAGAGAAATAAGTTAGAGAAAGACAAATGCTGTATGATCTCACTCATAGGTGGGATCTAAAAACAACAGAAACCGATCCATAAAGAACAACTTGCTCTGGGCCAGTGTGGCTCAGTGGTTGAGCGTCAGCCTATGAACCAGGTGGTCACAGTTCAATTCCCAATCAGGGCATGTGCCCGGGTTTGGGCTTGATCCCCAGTAGGGGGCATGCAGGAGGCAGCCAATCAATGATTCTATCTCATCATTGATATTTCTATCTCTCTGATATTTCTCTCTCTCTCTCCCTCTCCCTTCTTTTCTGAAATCAATAAAAAAATAAATAAAATAAAAAGAACAAGCTGACGGTTGCCAGAGGGGAAAGGGGAATACATACAGTACACTCAAGGATGACTCAACTGTTATATGCTGATAAAAATATGAATGAATGCCTGGTATTAGACTCACTGGTATACACATCCTCCTCAGAGGGTTATTCTTGGGAGGCAGAACTGCTGCAATAGTAATGAGATGCAGACGGCTAGCAAGTGACCAGGGATAGAGATAAATCAGCATTACTCATGTGAGAAGGTACATCTTTATACCATTAATTCCAAGGCAAAGTAATTCCACCACCCTTCTCTTAAAAAGAGGGGGGGAGGGAGTAGAAGAGAGAAGGGTTAAAGCTCTAAGCTTTAAGGATTTATCAATGAGTTGAATGGCTGTAATGTCATCCATGTCTCTAGGCTAGGTTTTGTTTAGCCTGAGTTTCTCAGGTGTGTCACTAGTGACTATTAGTTAGGAAATACAGTGGTACCTCGAGATACGAGTGCCCTAATATACGAGATTTTTGAGATACGAGCCATCGAGCAAGCGATTTTTGCTTTGAAATACGAGCAACAGTTGAGATAGGAGTAATCGCTCAGATCAGCCAGCTGCACACGACCCACCAGTTTACCGCGACTCGAGCGTCTCATAGTTTCCCACGCCTCAAGGTTACGGAATGAATTAAACTCGTATCTTGAGGTACCACTGTATTATATAAGCCCAGATGACAAACTTAAAGCTATAGATCTCAGCCACAGTCTTTTAAAATATACACTGAGTGGTCAGATTATTATGATCTCTGAAAGCATAATAATCTGGCCACTCAGTGTGTGTGTGTGTGTGTGTGTGTGTGTGTGTGTGTGTGTGTGTGTGTTTTAGAGGCCTGGTGCATGAATTCGTGCATGGGTGGGCTCTGGTCAGCCTGGCCAAGGGGAGGGGATATGTGCAATTGGCCGGCCTGCCTGCTGGTTGAAGTCCTGGTCGAGGGGACAATTTGCATACTAGCCTTTTATTATATAGGATATACACTGAGTGGCCAGATTATTATGCGTTCAGAGATCATCATAATCTGGCCACTCAGTGTATATATATTTTTTATTGACTTCAGAGAGGAAGGGAGAGAGAGATAGAAACATCAATGGTGAGAGAGAATCATTGATCGGCTGCCTCCTGCATGCCTGCCACTGGAGATCGAGCCCACAACCCAGGCATGTATCCTGACCAGGAAATGAACCATGATCTACTGGTTCATAGATTGATGCTCAACCACTGAGCCACAGTGGTTGGGCAACCACAGTTTTTGAGATCTCTATAGATCAAAACAAAATGTAAATAATTTTAAATTATAACCCTGAATCCTCCCCTCTATCTCCCTCACTCCCCCAATCCCCCATCCCCCAAAAAACAACAACCAAGAGAAAGTAGAATAAAGCTCACTGGTTACAATAAATATTCAGTCAAATTTAGATTCTGTAATGTGATAGTGGTGATGCATCACTCACTTACAACTCGAATTGAAAAGTAAGAAAACAAATGTAGTGAAAATAACCAGAAATGCAATAACCTGCTACTGTTTATCCAATAAAAATATGGGAACAATAACATCAATAACCTAACATGTGAGGGGGAGGAGAAGTGAAAGCATAAAGTGTAGGAATTTCACTGAAGTCATCAGTGCAAAACAGGATGCTATAACGTTAAGATATTCTATGTAAGCCTCGTAGTAACCACAGGAGAAAAACTTGCAGGAATTACATATAAGAACATGATGAGAAGTCAGAGCAGGCTAACCCAAAACACGCCGCCACACAGAACTGTATGCCCTAAGCTTCTGAAGCTCCATCTGTCAACTCCCTCTGGCAAACAACTGTTTGAAGTTGGGAGGTTTAAAAACTCTTTAAGTCCGATATATAAAAAGAAATCTCGCTTCAGTCATTTTGCATTTGTTTGTTTACTAGGGATGCCGAACATTTTTTACGGTTCATTTTTAAGTCTTCCGTATATGCCATATGCTCATTTTTTAAAATACATTTTTATTGATTTTTTACCGAGAGGAAGGGAGAGGGAGAGAGAGCTAGAAACATTGATGAGATAGAGACATTGATCAGCTGCCTCTTGCACACTCCTACGGGGGATGTGCCCACAAGCCAGGTACTTGCCCTTGACCGGAATCGAACCTGGGACCTTTCAGTCCGCAGGCCGACGCTCTATCCACTGAGCCATACCGGTCTTGGCTTTATGCTCATTTTTCTATGAATGTTTTTACCTTCTTTTTCTTTTTCGATGTTTAAGCTTTGTTTAGATACTAAGATCCACAACTGGTAGTTCGATGGTGCAAAAATTGTCCAGTTTTTTTCCTGTGCTTTTTATCTATTTCATGGTGGCTTTTTTGAGGTTCAGAAAGTTTACTAGAGCCAAACATTAATTCCTTTCCGGTATGGTTTCTTTCCTTCCTTTTATGCTCACACCCAAAGATATTTCTAGAACACCAATCTGATCATACCCCTCCCTGGACTAAAACCTTCCAGGGGCTTTTTTGGGGTGAAAAAAATCCATCCTCCTCCTGGTGCTCCAGTCACACACTCACACACACACACTCACACACACACACACACATGCACGCATGCACTCAGGCTTCTGGCCACGCCAATCATATGGAGTACTTTCCACTTGCCTCCCTCTGCTTGGCCAGTGAGCCCTCCCCCAGGCCACAGGCTCCCTCCATGCCCCTCCTCTTCCTGGGCATCAGCGAAGCCCCAGCTCCCACTGGCCGCCTCCCGTACAGCCCTGATCCCAGAGGCTTCCGTAGTGGTTTGTAAAACGAATCGCTCACGCAACAAGCAAAGCCTCACGTAACCTAGTAGGAGCCCTCGCCGGTTTGGCTCCGAGGACAGAGCGGTGGCCTCCAGACCGAAGGATCCCGGGTAGGCTCCCGCCCCTGCCCCTGGTCGGGGGTATGCAGGAGGCAACCAATCCATGTGTATCTCTCACATCGGTGTCTCTCTCTTTGTCTCTCTGTCTCTTTACCTCTCCCTCTCCCTTCCACTCTCTCTAAAAATCAATGGAAAAAATATCCTCGCAGGAGGATTAAAATAAATTAAATAACAAAATAAGATAAAAAGAATGGCTTCTCACAGACCATTTAGGATCAAAAGACTGGACAGAGCTGCTGGGGTCTGGCCAGCCTGACCAGGGGACATGGGCGGTTGTCCGGCCTGCCTGCTGGTTGAACTCCTGGTCGAGGGGACAATTTGCATATTAGCCTTTTATTATATAGAATATACACTGAGTGGCCAGATTATTATGCGTTCAGACATCATCATCATCTGGCCACTCCGTGTATATGCTCCCTTCTTGGGGTTCTCTGCTGGACTGCACTTCCTTCTAATTTCCCTGCATGTGGCCTCCTCCCTCATCTCTTTCGGGTCTTTGCTCAAATAGCACTTTCTCTGGGCAGGGGTTTTCCCTGAGCACCCCATTTGCAACTGCACCCCATTTGCCCCTGTGCTCACACCCCTCTCTTTTTCCATTTCCTTCCTCTGTCCATTTCTTTTTCTCAGACTATGGTTCCATCGGACACCCTTCATCTCATGTTGATTTTGTGTGTGCGATGCCTCCTTATAGCCACGAGGACAGGGATTTTTGGTTTTCTTTCCCGCCACCTTTCCGGGATCCAGGGCATTGCTGTTTGCCCGGCAAGTAACTGGCACTCAGTCAGATTTTGTAGCCGGATGGGAGGGCACGCAGGAGAGAGTGCCGGGAACCAGCAGGGGTGGTGCCCTCATGTGTCAGCAGCTCCTCCCCAGAGAGAGTCTTGGCCCACATGGACTGGAGTACACGTCCACATGGGGGTGCAGGCGTGTGGGGGGCTCTCCTTCCTGCCTTTCCTTGCCGTGGCGCTGCGCTGTCAGGCGACTCACAGATGCCTTCTCTCTGATTTCTCTCCAGAAGCAGATGTTCCAGGAGAGGAGTAGCAGGATGTTGCAGGCCCTGTCCCCGAAGCAGAGCCCCGTGAGCAGCCCCACCAGGAGCCGGTCCCCCTCCCGCTCCCCGTCGCCCACCTTCTCCTGGCTCCCGGTCAAAACCTCACCTCCCTCCTCACCCAAAGCTGCCTCGGCCTCCATCAGCAGCCTGAGCGAGGGGGATGAGGATGAGAAGTAAAGGCGGCCGGCCGACCATAGGAGCCACACCACACGGGCTGGGAGGAGGGCGGGGGCACGGAGAACGCCTGGGTGGTGGGTGGTGGAAGGATCAGGGGCACAGAGCTGCAGCTCAGCGAGGAGACCCTGGGAAGGTCTTGAGACTTCAGTCTCAACGCAGCCCAACACCTGGGCCCTGCATGGAGGTTTCCAGTGGGACAACCTATAAACTTCATTAGCATCACGTAGAATCACTGTACTTTCACCTTGCTAAGGGAAGATGCAGAGCACCCCCAGGAGACTTGCACCCAGAGGGGTGCGTCCTGCTTTGGTCTTTACACCTGCCCCCACCAAGTACACCACGTGTGAAAGCGGCTGTTCCCTCAACCCGCTACTTCCGGTTCCTAAGGGCCCTGCACGTTGCCCCCTGCCACCCAAGCTCTGCCGGAACTCACCTGTCCCCACTAGAGACAGCTGTGTCAAAGGCCAATGCCAACCTTCTCAGCTCAGCCACTGAGACCCAGCGTTGCGATGCACCCGTTCTCTCCAGTCCCAGAAACGTGGCGCGCACACAAAGGCTTGCTCTAGGCCAGATATCTCAAAGGCCACCTACGGGGACCCTTGATCTCTTACTCAAGGGACCGTTTTGACAAGGAGAGCGCCACGGAAGGCCTCCTGTGCTCCTGGTGGCACTTGTCCACCAGTGGTCGGGCTTCATTGTGTTTCCCCGTTGCCTTCAGCCGTGGGAAATGCAATAAAGAACAACATCCTGGCCAGGAAGGGCCCGTGGCTGCTCGGCCCCGGCCCCTGGTGTAGCAGAGGGTCAATCTCGTGAAGCTTCTCCTTTAAGGATGCTCTCATGGAATGGCTTTCCCCCGTTTCTGACCAGTTCACAGTTCCATAGACCTCAAGTAACAGTTCCATGAACCAAACTCCATAGTATACCAATAGGGGGTGCTACCTGCATGTGTCTGTTCTCTACCATGCCAGCCAGGGTACAGACCATATACAACCCGAAAACAGACTCCTCTCCCGCTCTCTCACAACCCCGGGGAAACCCCTGGTCTCCAGGACCCTCTGCTTCCCTTGGCACTTGGGCACTTTGACAGGAGTTCATCCTGGATTCCCGTAGAAATGCTTGGGACCATGTTGTTCTCACGGCGTCCCATCAGACAGACTTTGGAGCGAAGGGAGGCTCTGTAAGAGTTTCCCAGGGCACCGCGGGGACTGAGTTCTGACCCCAGCATCTCAGTGGTCTAGGGAGGATTGCACTCACCCCTAGGTTTGCCAAATGAGATGCCGAGCCTAAGATTCCTGCTGGGTTATTTGAAGTCCCTGATCACAGGGAGGGAGGAAGCGGGTAGAGTCCAGGTGTAGAACGCATGCTGGGGTAGAAGAGGCACCGCCTGGCTGTCCCCGTAAAGCCAGAGACAGAGGCCAGCATGTCGTGACAGGAAAACCCTCTTCAGAGGCCTGGGGGACTGGCCTTCTGGGTGACAAGCGGGGCCAGCAGTGAAGGAAGGGGGGTGTCTTTCGCCCTTGTGTTGGGGTTGAACCACCTCCCTTCTCGCCATGAAGCTGAGTGGGCCTGAAGCCTCCTTGTCCTTGCCATTTCCCCAAGAACTCTGTCAAGCACTCCAGTGGGACAGAGAGCTGTCAGGGACATGGCCTAGGGCAGTGGTTCTCAACCTTCCTAATGCCGCGACCCTTTAATACAGTTCTTTATGTGGTGGTGATCCCCAACCATAAAATTATTTTTGTCGCTACTTCATAACTGTAATCTGCTACTGTTATGAACCTTAATGTAAATATCTGTTTTCCGATGGTCTTAGGAGACCCTGCTAGCTGTTCGCGACCCACAGGTTGAGAACCGCTGGCCTAGGGGAAGACATTCCCATTTTGCAGTCAAGGCCTGGAGACCGAGTAGGTGTCTCTTCAGTGATGCACTCAGGGCAAACTGGGCACGTGTGCCTACTGCTGCAGTTGGGCGACACTCCTAGCCGGGAAGAGAAGACCAGCTGGGCGAGACAAGGTGGCGAGAAAGCAGGGAAGAGAAAGGAGGTGCCAGGAGAGAGCCCAGGGCAGGCAGACCCACTTTTCCCAAATCCTGCTCTGGAGCACAGAGTGTGGGTTGATGTACCGGGCTGATTAGAAGTGCGCAGGCCTCATATCCCCTCCTGACAGGTGCCACTTCTGTGACTCAGATTCAGTGCCATCACAGCTGCCAATTACAGGACATGCCCCCTGCTTGAGAGATTCCAGAGATGGGCCAAAATGACCCGCCAGTGGGTTCGAATCTCAGCTAGTGACCCTCTCCTGACCACTAACGACACCTCCTAAGGTGACAAGACTACTGAGAAGGGAGGGAGGAGGAGGAGGTTATGAACTCTAACATACGATGCTCTGTGGCCATCAGTTTCCCTCCACCTCCCCCCACTCCCAGGACAAGAAGGGCTGTTCTGTTTGGGCCGGGCAGTCAACAGCAATGGCCAGCAGTGAGCGGAGGCCGCAGTGAGGGAGGTACAGAGCAGGATGCAGGCTGGGGGAGGTCAGCAGAAATGACCCAAAGCCAGGAAGGATTCTTTTGCCCCAGAAAGGGAAGGCTGCTTCAGACCGAGGACAGGAACACGCCACTTGGGGTTGTGGAAGGGGGCAGGTTCCATGAAGGGGGGGAAGGATGGGAGAGTAGTTGCTCTCCACTCACTGTCCAGTGCTACACACACACACACACACCCCAACAGGTGGAAAAAGTAGGCTTTCTTTCACGGACACCCCAAGTCAGCGGGTCCCCAGCCCTCTTACTTCCCCATTTCAGGACCTCTCCATTAGCCACTACACCCTCCTGCTGGGAACCCTGAAATCAGTTGTCCACCCTTCCACCAGCTAAACACAGGGGACTTGTCATGTCGGGGTCACAGGGAAAGGCCGTTTGTGGAAAGCCAGCTCCCATGTGCCAGGGCCCCACAAAGGTAAAGGGAACCAACCTCAAGAAGAGTGACCCCGAGACTGGAGTGCTACCTTCTGGCCTGCTCAGTGGGGAAGAGACACAGCTGCGGGCTTGCAATCTCGCTTCACGCCTTAGGCCGTAGGCCCTGGCAGCCCAGCCATCCCTGGAGGGCGGGACAGAAAGAGCACAGATTTTGCTTTTGCTCCATCTTCGGGCCTCCTTTGTGCACCCAGCTGAACCCCAGGGCAAGACACAAGATGGGGAAGCAGACTCGGCTGAGTCAGATGAGCCCCAACAGAGCAAGAGGCACTCCTGTGCCTCGGGCACCCGCTTGGCACTAGTCTTGGCCATAAGCTCATGCAGCGTTTGCACCTTCTCCTCTAGAGACTGGAGATTTGTGTTGTGTCACTGCGATGTGTTCCGGGACAAAGCCATAAGGAGCATACATCCCCGAGACGATGCTGTACATATTAGACAAGATGACGATGACCACGTGGGTTCAAGGCCGACCTTATGCCCAAGCATCTGCTCTGGTGCTGAATAATGCAAACTACTGGAATCAGCCCTCAAAACCTACCCCGACCCCTTCGCTCCCGCTCCCAACCCACCCCCGCTCCCAAACGGAACACAGCATTTCTCACCTGTTTCTAAATAAAGGGATACAGAATTGCATTTTGGCTTGTTTCTCACAAGTGTGCGAAAATCCAGGCGCCGCAGCTGTCCCAGCTCTGCCCAGCTGTGTCCCCAGCACTGAAGGCCAGGCCGCTGCGCTGGCAGCACTGGGCAGAGTCCAGGGGCTGCCAGAGGGCCCGCACCTGACTTCAACACTAGTTATGAACAGACCCACCTGCAGGCAAGTCATGTGGGGACCCAGGTTGGGACTTGGGCTTGCGGGCTCCCCTCCCAACTTGCTTGGTGATCTTGGCCAAACCGCTTTCACTTCTCTGGCCTGTGTCTGCTTTTGTAGAACGAGGGGGTTGGGGGGATGGTTTCTGAGGTCCCCTTTGCCAGGAAAGGTCTCTAAAGTGAGGAGGCAGCCTGCATTGGCCCGAGGCTTCTCCAGCTATGAGGCGTCACTGAGTGACCCCGAGAAAGTGCTTACCTCTAGGAGTGGGGTGCTGGAGAGGTCGCCTGAGGCCTTCACAACTGATAAACATCCACTGCGGGTTTCACGCCTCAGATGATCCAGAAACTCAGGCTCCACCCACCTTTCTTCCTCCTGCTGGAATGAATGCTTTTCACCTGCTGGGAAACATGGGGGTGTGGCCATTTCAACCACTTTCCCAGCTTTGGGAGAAAGCTCATTTGATCAGCTGGAAGCTGGAAGATGGGGGTGGAGGCACTAAATCAGGATCCCAAATGTCAACAATTAAGGCCGATCCTCCTCCCTCTCCCGCCCCCCCACATACACCCCGCCCAGGTTCTGAGAATTGCGTTCAGGCCCTCCACTAGCGGCATTCACTCCATCAGATGAGGTCTAGCTTTTTGGAGTCACAACGGTTTTAACATTAACCCGGACTCTGGAGCAGGGGCGGGGAACGTCCTGTATAAGGCCCGCGAAAGCATTTGGCTTGGCCTTACCAAGGCATTAGGGGTGAGTTAATGAAATGTTTGACCGAATATAGCAGGCTCATTTTTAAGGTGATAATTTTGTATGGCCCGAGGATGATGTTATAAATATCCAAATGGCCCCTGGCAGAAAAAAAAGAAAGAAAAAAGGTTCCCCACCCCTGCTTTAGAAACAACAAATCCAGACCTGTAGTCAGCAAAGGAACTCATTTAAGAAGACAACACCTGTTATTCACAGACCATATTACTTGGCTCTGCCACACAGATCACAAACATTCTTGACAAGTTGTATTTAGAGTCACAGCGACAGGCTTGTTCTCAACTTTTATGATACCTCAGAGGTGGTTTCAAGGGCAAAACAATCAGTTCTTTTGCTGCCTTAACCGGTTTGGTTCAGTGGATAGAGCGTGGGCCTGCAGACTGAAGGGATGCAGGTTCGATTCCGGTCAAGGGCCTGTACCTTGGTTGCAGGCACATCCCCAGTGGGGGGTATGCAGGAAGCAGCTGATTGATGTCTCTCTCTCATCAATGTTTCTAACTCTCTATCCTTCTCCCTTCCTCTCTGTAAAAAATTAATATATTTAAAAAATTTAAAAAAAATCAAGTAAAAGCCAAGAAATGACCAGCAAAATTGAAAAATACTATTAAAGGCATAAATATCTGTAGGCACTAATTGATCTGTACTTTAGGCCCTCGTGAACGGCCATCACTTATATTCTGGAAAACCCACCACATTACTTGAATATCAGCTGTGCTGACCAAATAAGGGCTGGCTCATATTGTCTTCTCTGAGCAATGTTTAATCTCCTTACCTTCATTATCTTTCTTGGGGGTGGGGAAAGGAATTGATGGGCACGGTTGCTGCACCATATCACTAAAAGCACCATTTAGACCTACAATATTTGATAGGTAACCTTCCATTTTCAAAGAACGAATGGATCCATACCTAACAGAACCGGGATACTTGCCCTTTCCACTGATTATGAACTTGTCACTGCAAAACTTCCAAGTTCAAAGAAAACCTGTTATCTGCTATGCATGTGGCAGGACCTGACTCACTGAGTAACTTGAAGATCTAACCAGTTTTTCTTGTCTGGAATCCTGTTCCACTGGACAGATGTTGGCAAGATACCATTTACTAGTCTAACCACAAATCCACTAACACCACTGAGGCGTTTTTTTTTCTTTTTCTACTTGTTTCATATCAGGGATTAAGGACAGATGAGAGATATTCAACAAGTGTGTATTATTTTCTTATTGCCGTAACAAATTTGGTGGCTTAAACAATGCAGATTTATTATTTCAAAGTTCTGCAGGCCAGAAGTCCAAAATGGCCCGTTACTGGGCTAAAATGAAGGTGTGGGCAGGGCTGCATCCCTGTATGAAGGCTCTAGGGCAGTGGTCGGCAAACCATGGCTCGTGAGCCACATGCGGCTCCAGAGCCACGGTGTGCCGCTCTGTTGACTAATGGGTTTGTCGACCACTGGATTAGACTAAATGTTAGCATGTAGGTGGAAGCTGTGAGGATTAGGCAATTGTGACATATTGTGTGCAAAGAGATAAAGGGTAGTATATGACAGGGGTCTGCAAACTCATTAGTCAATAGAGCGACAAACTGCGCCTCGAGAGCCACATGGCTCTCAAGCCGCAGTTTGCTCACCACTGCTCTAGGGGATTTTCCAGCTTCTAGAAGCCACCTGCATTTCTTGGCTCATGGCCCCTTCCATTTTCAGAACCAGCAACGGCCAGAACAGTATTTCTCCCATCACATTACTGTGGCACTTCTGCCTCTCTCCTCTCCTTATAAGGACTCCTGTGCTTATACTGGGTATGTGCCCTTGACAGGAATCGAACCCGGGACCCTTCAGTCCACAGGCCATCGTTCTTATCCACTGAGCCGAACCAGTTAGGGCAGAAAAGCAGATTTTTAAAAGTAGACTTCCTATTAGAAACCGCTCACTGAGAATGCTGGCTGGAGGAGACCGACGATGCCAGCCCTTAGCCAGTAAGGCTCTACGAACAGTAAGGCTCTGGGGGAGCTACCCAAGACCTGAGGCATCCGCACACACTGCTTTACGGCCTTATAAACGGGTGCGGGGCTGTGCCTGCAATAGTTGAAACTCTCTCGTTTGGACAGAGCTGTGTTATGGACGAGATGGTCACTCAATGTCTCATCCTAGGTTCTTTGAATAAATCTTTATCATTGAAAGTATTACATATGTCTTCTTTCCCTCATCGCCCTCACACCTCTCCCCACCTCACTCTTAATTTTTAAATCATCTTTTTTAAACAGTTGCTCTTATCTTATTTTTATTTTTTAATTTTTCTAACTTAATGAATCTTTATCATCCTAGGTTCTTTGATTGTAGGGTGTCTGAAGGGCCTCTCTCACCTGAATAACGGGGCATTATTTGCTCTCACTAACTGCCATTTTATTACCAACTGAAGGCCCAGGGAGAGAGCAGTTTTCATAGAGGAAGTTCTGTTCCAATGACTGCTAAGCTGACAACAATCATCTTTAACATCAGAAATAATCACACTATTATAGTTAGTGGTTACTAAGGAACTGTGGAAAGCTGCACCCATCACCATTGCTGAAAGCATTAACCTGTTTACTTTGTGTGAGGACTAGCGGATTCTGTTTGGACAGGATGCCAGCAAACGACACGAGCAGCATCAGCTTAGCTTCGAGTTTCTTGCACTGCTTGGTTGGCCCAAATCCACATCGACAAGGCCTCTTCTCACTTGTGCTTTCCAATGAGCTGATAAACAGAACATCAATAAGGTGGCGGGGCCCTAACTGGTTTGGCTCAGTGGATACAGCATCGGCCTGCAGACTGAAAGGTCCCAGGTTTGATTCCGGTCAAGGGCATGTACCTTGGTTGCGGGCACATCCCCAGTGGGGGGCGTGCAGGAGGCAGCTGATGGATGTTTCTCTCTCATCAATGTTCCTAACTCTATATCCCTCTCTCTTCCTCTCTGTAAAAAAAGCAGTAAAATATATTTTAAAAAATAAAATAAAATAAAGTGGCAGGTCTGCTCTGTGCCAAGAAGACAGCGTTTTCTGCTGCCAGCATTCTGGCTATCGCCAGCTGGTCCAAGGTTTGGACTCGATCGGTGGTTTTCAATCCTGTCACACGTTAGAGGCTCCGAGGGAGCTCTTTTAAAAAAGGCTTCACAGAGCCAGTCTGATGGAACGAATCTGAAATGGAGCACTGGCCTGGGAGATCCCAACGTGGCTGTGTTGAGACCCTCTGGGCTGTAGTTAATATTTCAACTCACGGAACAAAGTGTGCCTCGGAGAGAACTGGATTCAAAGAGGTTGGTGATCAATGCCTTTTCCAGCACAGGTAAGAACTGATAGGCCATGCAGCGATGGCAGAAAGGCTTAAATATCATTTCATTATTTTCTTATTCCGAAAGAGACTATTATGTTGCTGTGTCATCAATGGGCAGAGGGCAAAAGGGGTCACTGAAGAATAAAATCTAGAAATGACAAGGGTACTGTTAAGTACTCAGCTCAGTGACAGGTGAAAATGGATGCTCAACGTTAATGTAAAAAGCTTCAACAGTATGTAATAGCTGTTTATAGCCTCACTGCCCAACATGGCAACCATTAGCCACAGGTGCCTATTGAAATCAATACACTAAATTGCCCGGCCAGTGTGGCTCAGTGGTTGAGTATTGATGTATGAACCAGCAGGTCACAGTTCGATTATTGGTCAAGGGCACATGCCCAGGTTGCGGGCTCAAGCCCCAGTGTGGGACGTGCAGGAGGCAGGAGATCAATGGTTCTCTCTCATCATTGATGTTTCTATCTCTCCCTCTAAAAAATAGATCTTTAAAACAATTTTCAAACACGTCAAATTAAAAATCAGGTCCTCAGCTGACCGAGCCACATTTTTAACTGTTCAGGTGGCTAGGCGCGAGCATGTTGTGTAGCACAGATAACCTCATCAGAGTTCTGGTGGTGGACGATGTCTACAGAAAGCCTTCCTCTCTAGCAAGAGCTCCTACATGATGCCCCGTGACTTACTCTTGTGATCAGGGAGCACATCTATGTGGAACGATGAGGCGACAGCTGACAGTGTCAGCAGATAGTCATTTGGAGACACGCCTTTGTTAAGATGTTGGGAAGAATTAGAAATGAAGGACACGGAAGCAAAAATGTCCACTACAGTGCAATGCTCTATGGCAGCTTTGTGGAACCATAGACTCTTGAGGTGGAGGGTCCATTTGTGAGTCTAAACTGTACTTACTTTATGAATTTCAAAACGGCAGGAGTAGCTGCTACAAGAACGCTGTTGCCCAGTTGTGAATGCTTTTTTAGCACAGCACTGACTTTTGGTTACAGATAGATCATTTTAACATTCTAACTAAAACCAGTGTCACTTTTTTTAGTTAATCCTCACTCAAGAACATTTTCCCCAATTTTCAGAGAGAATGAAGAGGGAGGAAGAAAGGGGAAAGAGAAAAAGAGAGAGAGAGAGAGAGAGAAACATTGATGTGAGAGACACATATTGTTTGTCTCCCACACATGCCCCGACCAGGGCCAGGAATTGAACCTGCAACCCAGGTATGTGCCCTTGACTAGGAATTTGAACCCTAATCCTTTGGGGTGTGGGCCGACTCACTAACCACTGAGCAACACTGGCCAGGGCTAAAGCAGTGTCACTTTTCAGAGTCACTGGTTTTGTATTCTTTGGGCAAAACATATCACAACATGAAAGCAGTTGGTTAGTAATTGCTTTCCATTATAGGTTTTAGTTTTTTCAATTACAAGAGAAAGTTTCTTTAGAAAGTCACAGAAGGAGAAAAGGTGAGCCAGCTAGGCTGTGTGGGCTCAGTAAATAAATTACAGAAGCAAAAGGGCCCTTGGAATTTAGGAGAGAGAAAGGCAAATACATCATGCCTCGGGGGAGGGGGAGGGAAAGGGAAAAGTGCAGGTACGCTCGAGAGAGAAAGTGCTTAAAATACTATAGAACATCAGACCTGGAGAGAACCTCGAAACCACATGGTCAACTCCCTCGTTTTATCGATGAGGAAACTAACAGCTAGCTGGTAGCAGAAGGCAAACATGTTGACTTCCTGACATTCACACCCCCAAGAACCACATAAACCCAAGTTTCTTGCCTCAAGTTTGCTCAAAATTTTTTTTAAAATATGTTTTTATTGATTTCAGAGAAAGTAAGGGAGAGGGAGACAGACACATTGATTGGCTGCCTCCTGCACGCCCCCTACTGGGGACTGAGCCCACAACTTCGGCATCTGCCCTGATGGGGAATGGAACCTGCAACCTTTCAGTTCATGGGTCAACATTCAACCAACTGAACCACACCAGCCACACAATTTTTTTTTAAGTGATAGGTGGCTCTCAAATTTTATAGACACCCAGGGGTGGGTGGGTGAGAAGAGATCAAAGAACTTGTATGCATATATGCTTAACCCATCGACAAAGACAATAGGGTGGTGAAGGCCTGGGGCGAGGGCGGGGTGGGCTATAAGGGTCAATAGGAGAAAAAGGAGACATATGTAACACTTTCAACAATAAAGATTTTTTTAAAACAATAAAAAGAACACCCACTCACCACTTAATGTTCAGTAAAAGAATAACACAATGGCCCTAACCGGTTTGACTAGTGGCTAGTGTGTGGGGCCGTGGACTGAAAAGTCCCAGGTTCGATTCCAGTCAAGGGCATATACGTTGGTTGTGGGCACATCCCCAGTGGGAGGTGTTCAGGAGGCGGCTGATCGATGTTTCTCTCTCATCGATGTTTCTGACTCTTTATCCCTCTCCCTACTTCTCTGTAAAAAAATCAATAAGCCGAGACTGGTTTGGCTCAGTGGATAGAGCGTCTGCCTTCGGACTGAAAGGTCCCGGGTTGGATTTCAGTCAAGGGCATGTACCTTGGTTGCGGGCACATCCCCAGTAGGGGGCGTGCAGGAGACGGCTGATCGATGTCTCTCTCATCGATGTTTCTAACTCTCTATCCCTCTCCTTTCCTCTCTAAAAAATCAATAAAATATATTAAAAAATCAATAAAATGTATTTTTAAAAAGAGTAACACAATGCACACTAATATGAAGACTACATTCAGGAAGCATACAGCTGCAGCCAAGTGTCTTTGGAGGCACTGGGTTCTGGTGTTGGTGCGGCACCAGTTCCTCAGAAGAAATCAAAGCACCAATAACCTTTTAGTTTTAAAATTTCAAGTTATCTTCTGCATATTCCATATAGCAACAGCTCACAACTTACACACTGTTTTTTTTAGAGAGAGAGAGAAACAGAGAGAGGGGAAGAAAGGGAGAGAGTGAGAATGAGAGAGACACCCATGTGCTATTCCACTTATTTATGCATTCATTGGTTCATTCTTGTATGTGCTCTGACCCACAACCTCGTTGTATCAGGACAATACTCCAAACCACTGAGCTACTTGGCCAGGGCACAACTTACACTTTTTAAAAGCATGCCTCTAAGGCCTTTGTTAAAATACCGATGCCTAGGCCTCCACCCCAGAGAATCTGAATCAGTAGAGCTCATGCAGAGCTCAGGAACCTGCATGGAACCAGAATTTCAGGTCATCCGTGGCCTCTCAGACCCAACTTGCCCGGACGGTCTGGTTTACATCTGTTTACATCATGAAGTGCTCTTTCTCACTGTCAAACGTGTTCTGGCATGGACAACATATTATTTCCCTCCCCTTCCCCCGATCCATGGCCAAATTTTAAAAAATACCACTGTGACAGTTTAACCTGAAGCAGTTCCTTTATTTTGCTCACAGGAGTTCCCCCAAGAGAGAACGACATCTAGAAATGACAAGAGTACGGTTAAGCACCCAGCCCAGTGACAGGTAAAAATGTTCCCTGCTACAGACAATCCAAATGACCTATTTTTCCTTTGATGGATCATAAGAATTTAAGTATCTTTAGTCCATTCCCAGCAACTTGCGAAGATGCTTGTTGTGCACATATTGAATTTCAGAAGCTGAGCGAGTAGAAGGCGAAGCTTTACAGGCGAGAGGGAGGTGACGACGGGCCCGAGGTCAGGAAAAGACCACACGGAAGCACAAATGAATCACAACTACCATTTTATTGTTTGACGACTGTGATACAGAATTGTCCACGTGCTCCAGGATGAGTTTGGCTATGACACACATCGCAGATGCCTCTGCAGCTTACAGCGAACATTATCTGAGCCGCACACTTGTCCGGTCATGTTTTTCCAACCATCACAGCAACAAAACACTCTTCTCCACAGAACGTGGAGTGACAAAAGAGCTTCAACCGAAGTCATCCCTCATTCAGGACAGTGTGGACCAGTCAGGCCACACAAGAGCACAGCACACAAGGGGGCCGGGCTTCATTTTACGTACCATAAGGCAGCTCATGAGCACTGGACACACGTGTACATTCATCACTGTAACTAAGCTGACAGATGCACAGAGCGAACCAGATCAGATTGGGACTTACGGGTACACACATTGTAATGAACTTGTATTTCGCATGTAAGTTAGCATTCTTCTCTTGTCAAATCCGTTATCTTTCCCGGGTTAGACTCTGCTTTGAGGAGTTAAAGGGTTATGATGAAAAATCAGCCAAGCAAGTAACTTTACATTTAAACACAGTGCTAGAAAATATTCAGAACAGTGTGTTTTACTCCACATTCACTTTTCTTATTTGGTTCAAGCATGTCTTAGGTATTCACAACTTGTATCCTAAATCTGGGAAATGTCTCAGTGGCCAGCACTTGTGTACTCTGCGAGGATGCGAACTGAGAGCAGTAGGTGGCGTGGCATGTATAGGACCCTGAAGCAGTAATCACAACCTCAAGTGATTCTAACAGCAACAATTCTCATTCTGCAGAGAGAGAGCAGGATGAGGCAGGATGCTCAAGTGCTCTGTTCCATCCTTCAGAAACCTGTGGTGTGGTGTGCAGCATGGACTCAAGCACAGCTCTGGTTTTGAATCAGAGTGCAGCCCTCGTTCAGTTTTGGTGCGGTACCACAGCAGAGAGCATCATTGAAACAAGGAACACGATAGAAACAAAGGCAGAGGCATGCTCACCCGATTCCCCCAACACCGCAAAGTGTCAACTTATATGTCCTAAACATTCAATATGTGACATTTCCTAGGCCAACCCAGCCTTGGCTGTCTACTCAGAGTCCAGATTGAGGTTTCCCATGGTTATAAATGTCCGAATGACAAAAGGGAAATGGAATTTCTACGCAAGGGGTGTCGTGATCTATAATAAACAATATAACCATTTAAGTCATCTGTTTTCCCCAGCTTGTCTCATCACACTACCTTGAGCGCAGATGGGTAAATAAATGGCCAGTGCCTTTGGCTTTCCATCAGAATGAACTTTTGTAATTGCCTTTTTGATGCCCAGCATGAAGAGCCAAAACAGAGTTACAATGGAATGTTGAGTCTTTTTAATGTCTCTCAAAAAGAGTAGTTAATAACGAAGCAGTTGTTAGTGATATGCATTCCAGTCTAAGGTTGCCATTAATCCAAAAGCGGGACCAGAGAGCAGCAAAACCAGCCCCAGTGCCGGACTCAGACATTACTCTTTGTTTTGCTACCATATAGCTTAGAGTATATATGACCTTTGACATCTGTGCTGTTTTAGCCCATTAGCAAAAGGTATATACAGAATTCAAAGTAGCAGACCACTTTTAGGTTGGCAAAAGTTAGAATTATTTAACAGAATGTTCTTTCAAGTAAAATGTTATTATCCCAAAAGGATTTAATTCCAATAGAAAACAAAATCCTCACTGAAAAGCCAAGCGGCAAAATTACTAAAGAAAACGGAATTGTGGGATTTTTCTGTCTATGAACATCTCAGATGTGCATGAGAAAGATCTCCGATGTCTACTAAACAAAGGGCATTTGGGTGTCATTTCTCACAAAAACAGCTTCAAGTCCATCAAATCTGCGAGGTGATAAGTGCGAGGCTCATGTTTCTTGGGTAATGGTGTGTTCCTGAGGTGACAATCCTTTGGAAGCTCTAACTAAGAAATATAGATAAGAACTATCAAATCTGAACGCATCATGGAAGAGTTTCAGAAATTTCCATGGGGATTCTTATCAAAGGCTATTTCCTGAGACATTCAAGGATAATGAAAATGTAATTCTTGGAGTATAAAAAAAAAAACTAGACATATAAAACCAATGTGATCTCTTTACTTTTCCCTTTAAAGAAATTGCTAAAAATAAAGATTTCTGATTATAGTCTAAACTCTTATGTTTCACCTTTCTTTAAAAATTTCATTTCATTTTTTGAAAGGCCAGGCACGGATGGATGCTTTCGTAAACATTCTCTCTTTTATATACATTCTCTCTCCTCACAGTTCTCCTAAAAGATCACTTCTTTACAGGTACAGAAATAAAAATAGAGTTCTTACAATGGAAACAAACTAGTGGAATCCTAAAATGATTAGTTGCCATTTAAAGAATACCACTTTAATTCTTCACTTTTGAAATTATAACATGAAAAACTTATGCAAACTTCATGAGAACTCTTAAAAAATGTAACTGCAATCCTGTACTTTTGGAAAATATAATGTGAAAAAAATCCAAAACACCTCTCTATGTACATTAAAGCTCAAGCCATGGGATTCAAAATTTTAATGATTTACACAATCTACTATATTTTGTGCTTTTTTTAGTAATTAACCTTCCTGAGGCTGATTTTGTTCTTAGTGTCTGCTTAACTAAAGTGCTTAATAAAATGTCTACAGAATATATTAGCCTCTCCAAAGATGAATATTATTTTGAACTACAGTCTGACAAAAACCTAACTACATTTAATTATGCTTGATTAATCCAAATGCCACTGAGAGATTTATAGAACAGAGAAATGTTTTTTTCAGGTTAAGTTCAGACTCTTTTCACTGTGAGCTTCCTGGATTCAGTGTTATCACAAATCTGCTACTCAGATCTCTGTAACATTTTAATAATCCCATCAAAAACTATTCCCAATAGTCCAAACTGGATGAACCATGGGACTCCAGACATCAGCCTCTGATGCTTATCATTTTCAAGAGCCATGCAGAGTCCACCCCTAACATTGAAGTTGCCGCTTCACTGGAGAGCATGTAGCCTCTGCAGAGTCCCCGGTGCTGGGGGGAAAGGAGGCCCAGTTTGGAAGTCAAATCCTGTTAGGGATTTATGAACACTGCAAGGACATTCATTCAAGAAAGGGGTGGGCTTTCTTTTAATGTAGGCACTAAACTGTAGCTGACATTTTTTTGGGGGGGGAGACCGTCAGCACTAAGGTGCTTTTATTTATATGCAAACAAGCCAATTTAAAGGAGACAAAGTGGCCCTGCCTATGGGAATGATTAAAGGCACCCTGGCACCCTATCTTTCTCCCTCACTTAGCTCTGCCTTCCATGGGTGACTCCTCAGGCAGGTGTCAGAGAATGAATGGAAAAGTGCCCACCAAGGCTTTGCTGTTTCCTCCCAGGGAGTGGAACCGCCACGGAGAGCAGCATCGCCCTTTTGAAAAAAATCTATTTTTTATTGATTTCAGAGAGGAAGGGAGAGGGGGTAAGATAGAAACATCTCTGATGAGAGAGAATCACTGATCAGCTGCCTCCTACATGTCCTCCTCTGGGGATCGAGCCCGCAACCTCCTGGTTCCTAGGCTGATGCTGATGCTCAACCACTGAGCCATGCCGGCTAATGAGTAGCGTCACCCTTTTCCCCACAGCTGGCGGGCACTGTGCGGCAAAAAGAAAGTGGAGGCTGTGCTCGAAGAGGAGGAAGAGGACCACGTGGTGGCAAAAGTTCTCAACCATTGAGTGGTAAGGGGCAAAGCGGAGTCCTCCAGTGGAAGGCATTCTCAGATGAGGACAACACGTGGGAGCCAGAAGAGAACCTGGACTGCCCTGACTTCTATGCTGAGTTTTTACAGTCGCAGAAAACAGCACATGAGACAGGCCAACCAGAGGGAGCCCAGCGCACAGCTGTCGCAGAAAACAGCACATGAGACAGGCAAACCAGAGGGAGGCCAGCGCACAGTTGTCGCAGAAAACAGCACATGAGACAGGCAAACCAGAGAGAGCCCAGCACACAGCTGTCGCAGAAAACAGCACATGAGACAGGCAAACCAGAGGGAGGCCAGCGCACAGCTGTCGCAGAAAACAGCACATGAGACAGGCAAACCAGAGGGAGGCCAGCACACAGCTGTCGCAGAAAACAGCACATGAGACAGGCCAACCAGAGGGAGGCCAGCGCACAGCTGTCGCAGAAAACAGCACATGAGACAGGCAAACCAGAGGGAGGCCAGCGCACAGCTGTCGCAGAAAACAGCACATGAGACAGGCCAACCAGAGGGAGGCCAGCACACAGCTGGCTGATTCTGAAGACAAGGGAGAAGAGAGCAAACCAAAGAAAGAACAATCAGAAAAGCCACAAGGCTTTGCCTGGTGTTTGGGCTGGAGTGGATTATTGGAGCTACAGACTCCAACGAAGAGCTAATGTTTCTGATGAAATGGAAAAATTCAGATGAGGCCTACCTGGTACCAGGCAAGGAGGCTAATGTCGTGCTCTCAGACTGCCATAGCCTTCCATGACAATTTAAATAAGGACTGTGAGAGACTGTTTAAAAGCTGTGAATGCCTGACAGGTAAATCTTACTGAACATTCAAAGAACTACTTACATGTCCTCGTAAAACTATTCCAAAAAATTCAAGAGGAGGGAAGAGTCCCAAGCTCATTTTATGAGACCAGCATTACCCTAATTCCAAAACTGGATAAAGACACTACAAAGAAAGAAAATTACAGGCCAATGTCCCTGATAAACATGGGTGCTAAAATCCGCACCAAAATAGTAGCAAGCTGGATCCAGCAATACATTAAAAAGATTATATACCATGACCAAGTAGGATTTACTCCTGGGATGCAAGTCTGGTACAATATCTGCAAATCAGCCCTCACCAGCTTTGCTCAGTGGGTAGAGCGTCGGCCTGCGGACTGAAAGGTCCCAGATTGTATTCCGGTCAAGGGCATGTACCTAGGTTGTGGGCACATCCCCAGTAGGAGGTGTGCAGGAGGCAGCTGATTGATGTTTCTCTATCATCGATGTTTCTTACTCTCTATCCTTCTCCCTTTCTCTTGGTAAGTTGACAGTAACTCCCTACCTCTACTCCTGATACTGATCCATCTTTTTAGTTATCTTGGGGGTCAGATCCACTGTGGAATCTGAGGAAGGCACTACATTAGTGTCTTTTTTAACCCTGACTTATAATTACATGACTAGTGACACCTCCAAACTCTGAGAAAGAATTAGGACATGACCATGCTCACCACATTTCACAAATGAATTCTTACTCTGCGCTGTTTTATGATCAAAGTGTCTTCCATATAGATTTGGTGAATGTAATGCACATCCCTTCCACTTTCCCAACACACTGAAAATAGAATTTTTACTTCAGCTCTAACTTGCATTAGCAGCCTTTCTACTGCCCTAGCTTGCCACATTCCAGTGCATTTCTAGTGGGAAGAACAGGGAGACCCCCCTATTCTATTTCCCCTTAAAATGTGGAACAGCAGGAATTTATGAGATTAAGTGGCAGTGACCAATGTTTGCCCCTAGCTAAATCATCAGTTTAATTAACTTCCTTCTTAGTTTGTTATATAGTGAGCTGAAGTCCCTATTTACTAGAGAGTACTATGCTTCTGTTAATATGTTAGATTAAATTCAATTTGGTATCTCTATATATAAAAGGCTAATATGCTAAGTGTCCTTCCCACCTTCTGACAAGTCGCTATGATGCACACTGACCACATGGGGTGCAGATGCTCAATGCAGCAGCTGCCTGACACACATAGAGAAAGGGCACCACAGACCGGGCACCTAAAAAGCAATACATGGCTTCCCCAAGTGGGACACAGACCCTGCCATCATCCTGGAGCGACAGCCCACTAAATTGCAGCTAACACTGCTGAGACCCCATGGTGCAAAATGCAGCCCATAGTGCAGCACAGCCCCAAAACAGGGTCACTGTGGGTGCCGGGTAATGACATCACATAGCAATGCCTGGCTTCCTCTCTAGTGACTAGCCTCCTTTGAGTTCCAAGAACACAGGTGGAAACATTTTACACTTTAATTAAATGTCTGTGAAGTGTTTTCCCGTGCCTCATCTCATTTGATCCTCACAGAAGTCCTGGAGTAGGTAGACAGATTTGGTAGGATCCTATTTTTTTCTTTGCATTAGCCACAAAATGGAGATTTAGAAAGCTTAGAAACTTGACCCAACTGAAAAGAAGAAATAGTGGACCTTGAAAATGACTTCAGGTTTTCTCACTGGGCAGAATGTAGTCAAACACTGCTGCAGTTAAATATTTTACCCTTTGTTTTCCTTGTGTGATCTATAATAATAATCTGCTTCATGTTGATATTTACTGTTGTATTGCTGACAATTACCTGAAAGAGAAGTTGGGGTGCTTCACTGGGCTGGAAAAAGTTTAGCTAAATCAGAAAGCAGGTCTAATTAAGCAAGTTTATTCTATATCTATAAAAAGCTAAGTTGACTTGTGCATGTGTGATCATATAAAGCTCTCAATGGTGCCAACTGCACATGTGTTTCCATCTGTTATTGTCGATCATGAATTTGGTTGACACTTCTATTATAGAGAAAAGGTGAATAGTGATATTAAAATATTTCTTCTAATTAATTTCCTTTCAATGTGCACAAATTTGTGCACTGAGCCACTAGTTCTATTACAAAAAGTACCACATGGCCAGCATGGCTCAGTGATTAAGCATCGACCTATGAACCAGGAGGTCCCAGTTCGATTCCCGGTCAGGGCATATGCCTGGGTTGTGGGCTCAATCCCCAGCAGGGAGCGTGCAAGGAGGCAGTCGTACAATAATTTTCTCTCACTCTCCCTTTCTCTTTCTGAAAACAATAAAAACATATTAAAAATAAAACAAAACAAAAACACAACTAAAAAAAATCACCCTCATGGTTGGGAAAAAACTATTTGCATACAACAGATTTCTAGATATTTTTTTGCTGCTAGTTTTATGTAATGTTTATTGAACATTTTGACAAATATTTATTTTTATAAGCCTAAAAGTGATTCTTTAAAAGTTTGAAGATCCAAAAGGTATAAAAACCCTGGCACTTAAATGTTAAATGTCACCATATATTTCAGGGTAGTGTGAGCTTTTAATATTAAGTCATATTAAACTCTTAAGTCAAATTAAGCCAAGCAGACATTGGCAGTGTAGCCATAACTTTCTGATATGGGTAAAAACAAAATTGGTGACTTGAAATTAAATCATGCCACGGTTTTGAAACACTTAAGGTATCAATGAAACACTTCAAAACACCAATATGGCCCTAACTGGTTTGGCTTGGTGGATTGATCATCAGCCTGCAGACTGAAGGATCACAGGTTCGATTCTGGTCAAGGGCATGTACCTTGGTTGCAGGAACATCCTCAGATCAATGTTTCTCTCCCATCAATGTTTCTAACTATCTCTCTCCCTTCCTCTCTGTAAAAAAAATCAATAAAAACATATTAAAAAACAAACAAACACTGATATGAAGTGTCTAGGTTCTCAGATGTCTGTGGCATAAGTTTTGATTTCAAAAAGAAAAACAACCACAAAACAAAATACCACCCTAACTGGTTTGGCTCAATGGAAAGAGTGTCACCCTGTAGACTGAAGGGTCCCAGGTTCGATTATGGTCAAAGGCATGTACCTTGGTTGTGGGCACATCCCCAGTAGGGAGTGTGAAGGAGGCAGTTGATTGATGTTTCTAATTCTCTATCCTTCTCCCTTCCTCTCTGTAAAAAATCAGGGTTCAGCATTCCGGAGAAAGGGTCTGCACGAAGATGAAAGATAATTTTGAAAGACATTGGGGGTCAGAGGATCTTCAGCTGAAGGAGCTAAAGACTCTTTCCTGACTCAGAACCCTGCTTTTATTTCACACAATCTGTGCTAAGACAAGGTGGAGATAAATAGACTTCAAAGGATAGGGTATCAAAGGGTAGAATATAGAAGCATTATCAGTTTGGGGAATAGCCTACAGCTGTTCAGGTATTTGGCCAACAGGAGGCAATAAAATTTCCCAAGCTGTCTGTCAGCAAGTGATTATCCTATTCAGGTTTGGGGGAAGTGCCATTTAGCCCTTTCCAACAGGTAAACTACATATGTGGCTCACCGTTGTTGAGCCACCCAAGCTTCACTAGCCTTTTGATGAAACTCTTATAATTATTATTTGCTGGAATTGGTTCTTGGCACCAAGAGACATATGAAAACATGCTCAAAGTCACTAATCATCAGAGAGATGCAAGTTAAAACCACAATGAGATATCACCTCACACCTATCAGAATGGTTATCATCAACAAATCAACCAACAAGTGCTGGCGAGGATGTGGAGAAAAGGGGACCCTCATGAACTATTGGTGGGAATTCAGACTGTGGACGACAGTATGGAGTTTCCTCAAAAAATTAAAAAGATGGATCTGCCTTATGGCCCAGCAATTCCACTTCTGGGTAAATATCCAAAGACACCCAAAACACTAATTCAAAAGACTACAGTGGTACCTCGAGATATGAGTTTAATTCGTTCCGTAACCTTGAGGCGTGGGAAACTATGAGACGCTCGAGTCTCGGTAAACTGGTGGGTCGTGTGCAGCCGGCCGATCCGCCGGATTACTCCTATCTCAAATGTTGCTCGTATTTCAAAGCAAAAATCGCTTGCTCCACAGCTCGTATCTCAAAAATCTCGTATGTTAGGGCACTTGTATCTCGAGGTACCACTGTATATGCACCCCTAAGTTCATTGCAGCATTCTTTACAATAGCCAAGTTATGGAAGCAACCTAAGTGCCCATCAATAGATGAGTGGATAAGTGAGCAGTGATAACACTTATGCCATGGAATATTATGCAGCCATGAACAAGAATTAAATCTTCCATTTGCATGGATGGACCTAGAGGGTATTATGCTCAGTGAAGTCAGAGAAAGACAAATACCATATGATTTGACTTATATGTGAATCTATAGAACAATATAAACTAACAAACAAAATTGAAAGAGACTGATGACACAAAGAGAGAACTGGTGGTTGCTAGAGAAGGGAGAGAATTGGGGGATTGGGATTTTAAAAGATGGGGGGTGTTTATATCACTCTCCCTTCTTCTATGTGAAAAGGTGAAGGGATTTAGAAGTACAAATTGGTAGTTACAAAATGGTCAAGGGGATATAAAGTACAGCATAGGAATACTATCGTCAATAATAATGTAATAACTGTGCCAGATGGGTACTAGATTTATCCCAGTGACCACTTAATAGATTATATAATGTCCAATAACTGGATTATACACCTGAAACTAATATAATATTATTTGTCAACTGTAACTGAAACAACTTATGTTTTTTTCAAATATTTAGGTATAATTTTAACTATTCATTAATTATTAAACGAAGTATCAAGTTTGCAAAAAAAGATGTGCATGCCTGAAACTTATAAGCCAGGGTACTCCCAGCCTGAGCTTAATGCTGTTCCCAACAAAGGACTAAGCCAGTTGATAAATTACCAAAGTTGTTTCTATCTCTCTCCCTCTCTGAAATCAATAAAAATGTATAAAGGTAAAAGGATTCAGGAATCACTAAGGAACACTTCTGTCAACAATGAAAATATTTAGAGTTGGTACCCTCCACTCATCCCCTGTATTTTTTTCCATAGCACCTGTCTCCCAAGTATGCTAGAAACTTCCTTTGTGTTATGCCTTGTCTGTCTCCTCTACTAGAACATGAACTCCCTGAGGCAGGAATTTCTGTCAGCTTTGATCACTCCCGTATGCCAGGCACTTAGCGCAGTTGCTGGCATACATAGATTCTTACTATTATTTAAATGGAGGAGTTAAAATGACTTTCCTTGACATCACTCCTCTGATTACCACTTTAACTTCCTTCGTCCCTTACATGTGGGCATGTATTGAAGTCTCCACTTCACACAAGGACAGAACCAGGCAACTGCTCTGACATTAGGGGAAGGCACTGCATAGAGTGTAGTTTGATTAGTCTCCAACTAAAGGCAGCCAGGCTGTCAGTCATACTCTTTGGTATCATGCTCAGCCCTGAAGGTGAGAACAATCAGTCGAGTAGAACACACTGGCCACTAAGGAAAGGAGGTCCCACAAACAGGCCAAATAACCCACTGCCACTGCTCTTTGAAACTGGTTTGGCTCAGTGGATAGAGTGTCGGCCTGCAGACTGAAAGGTCCCAGGTTCGATTCCAGCCAAGGGCATGTACCTTGTTTGCAGGCATGCCCTCTACTGGCAGCTGATCTATGTCTCTCACACATCAATGTTTCTAAACTCTCTATCCCTCTCTCTTCCCCTCTGTAAAGAAGCAATAAAATATATATTTTAAAACATTAAAAAAAGAAACATTACCTGTGTGCTCCTGCAGTAGGCCCCAGGTCTACAAACCATCTAAATACTCATGCATGAATCACAGAAATAATCCTGATGAGGCCTTTATCTTTTCTATTTCTTAATGAACCAAATTATAAAATGGGTTGATTGAAAAGACAGGTAAGAAAACCTGTACCACAGTAAAGCTCTCACAAGGGTAACTACCCTCAGTGGGGCAGCTCAACTAGCGAACTGTTAGTAAAAAATAGTTTATACTTAACTTGGTAATTCTGATTATGTGCTTGCTTGAAATACCCCATCATATTTAATTAACTAATAAATAACTGTCAATGGCTGATAACAACTTGCATTCATTAAAATGTCACATGTCCCTTACTTTCAAACCAGAAGGCACTGCTATCTCTAATCATTGGAACAGGAACTTGAGTTAAAAGTTATCTTCCCACTAAAAACAATAAACAGAAATCCCATGTGGATCAAGTTATTAAAGCTTCTTCCTGCTAGCGATATTGGGTCCTTCTGTTTACTAACACAGATTATGATTATGAAGGGAATTATCTTCAAAGTTAATGTTTAAGCACTCAGGTCATTTGGAAAGATGGCAGAATAAATGCATTTTTATCTAAGTGCTCCTGCCCTTCAATACACACAACCCAAAATGGAAAAAGCTGTCTATAATGAAACTAATCACAGCTACCACCACATACCAAAGACTCCAGGGAGTGTCAGACATATCCAGTGGAGTTGGGGATTCATCAAAGGAAGGTTCTTGAATTGGTCAAGCTAGTTACAGTTGCTGGGCTGTTCCTGAGAGCATTCCAAAGGACTCTCTACCAGTCATTTCTTCTAAATTTGGAGAAACAAGGACTGGCGGCAGGCAGAAGCTGAGTGCATACTATATGGGCATATTTCCACAAGCAAACCTAAAAGTTTGATCTCAGGTGCACCATTTGTGTGCAGTGGAGAGAGTAACTCAGAAGTCACAAATGCTGAGGGTCTTTGGCTTGACGTGAAATGATGTAAAACAAAAGCAATTTAAGCAATTTTCCCACAGGCTAACTGATATAAACAAGAGCTAAATTCCCACGGCACCTCACCAATGTTATAGTGAAACGATGTTATTCGAGGACCTGCTGTACATAGACTCCAGCAGAGCGCCTAAGTACAAACCCACTACACTCCTGCTAGTTCGACACCTAGCGGAAATGGGAAAAGTCCAGGGGAATCCCTCTTCTTCAGTGGGACATGGCTCTCCTGGGCAGAGGATCCCGCATCAAGACCTAGGATCAACACTACAGAAAGGAGTCAGTGAGATGGAAGGCTGGGAGCAGAGAAAGAAATCCCACCGCAGGAAAAAAGACAAGGAGATGACAGTGATGGAGAGATACACTGAGTGGCCAGATTATTCTGACCACCTGACGTTTGTAGGCAAATTAGCCATACACTGCATTGTATGGGATATAGAAGCCGAAGGCCTGTTCCAACACCTTTGCTGTCTGCAGTTACCAAGATAAAACGTCTCCAATTCACACAGGAACACAAGGATTGGACAGCCGAGCATTGGAAAAAAGTCATGTGGTCTGATGAATCACATTTCCAGTTGCATCATGCAGATGGCAGAGTGAGATTTTCATGGAAACAGCATGAAAGCATGCACCCCACATGCATGAGTATAACCCTTCAAGCTGGTGGGGGCAGTGTTATGGTTTGGGGCATGATTTGGGCCCTTTAATTTGTGTGGAACAACATCTGAATAGCACACTACCTAAGTATCGTTGCTGATCAAGTTCATCCTATCATGTTGAGGGCATATCCCAATGGAGATGGCTTCTTCCAACAAGACAATGCCCCATGCCACAGTGCTCATATTGTGCAGGGGTGGTTTCAAGAACATGAGGGAGACGTTACCTTGCTTAAGTGTCCCCCACAATCACCAGATCTCAATCCAATTGAGCATTTGTGGGACGAAGTTAAAAGAGCCATCAGGCAGCTGGTTCCACCACCATCAAATCTCACAGACAGTGCTATTCATCAGGCCTGGTGTCAGATTCCTCACATCACCGTTCAACATCTCCTGGAGTCAATGCCAAGAAGAATTGCCGCAGTATTGAAGGCAAAAGGTGGCCCAACGAAGTACTGATGGGGTGACAGATAACAGAGAGCCAATACTGGTATAAACTTGAAGAGAACAAATAAACCAGTAAGAAACACAGTCACACCTGGCTAGTGTGGCTCAATTGTTGAGGGTCGATCCATGAACCAGGAGGTCAAGGTTTGATTCCCGGTCAAGGCACATGCGCGAGTTGCAGGCTCGACCCCCCAGTGGGGGGTGTGCAGGAGGCAGCCAATCAATGATTCTCTCTCATCATTGATGTATTGATTTCTACCTACCTCTCCCTTCCTCTCTGAAATTAATAAAAATATATTTAATAAAAAGAAATACAGTTAGGCCCAAATGTCAGTATCTAATGCTCATTAAGAACCAGAAAAAGCCAAAAGTTGACTGTCAACTCTGAGACATACTTGAATGAAGTTACTGAATTCGAGGATAAACAAGAAATCACAAGTACCCCCAGACAAACAAGCAGGTCATCTAGCGAAGGGGATGAAAGATCTAGACTCGGCTCAGTACCAGCAGACACTGGAAGACAATAAAGTGAGGTGCCCAAAGGATGCCACTCCAGAACCTGAGAGGCAGGTAAGTTCCTGAACATAAGGAACTGAAACATTTGTAAATACGCAAGAAAATCCAAATGAAGCTGCAACCAGTCCTCCAAAAGATAAAACCATCAACTCTAAAATGAGAAGTCTTTGTATGAAGGGCTGGCAGTGAACACTGAGTGCATTCAAACATAAAATTAAATCTAAATAACTCTAGCAATTAACGACTGCCTTGCACTTTAAGTTGCCTGTCTTCCTCGGTGAAAGTTGCCAAATCTATTCGATTTGGCTCCTTTAACTAACCATGCCAAAATGAAAACACACAAAAGAAAACCTCTCCTGAATGGAATTCTCTTGCACTATAGAAAAACTGGTTTGTACCTTCTCCACACACTCCAAAAAAAGAGAATGCTAACTACCTGGTGCATTGTTGAGTCTATAGGTCTAGGAATAAGAAGACCTATTGCTCTCTTTGGTTTTTCCATTCACTTACCATGCCACCTTGGCAAACACTGCACTGCTTTGGGACTCATGAAAAAGAAATAATGCCTGCATGGTCCACCTCCTGGCACGGTAAGGTTCAAGGGATGCTGTATGTGAAAGTTCTTTGGAATCTACAAGCAAGGCCATAAAGCCATGCCACTTGGTTGGATGGAAAGAACCCTCTGTATCAAGGAGTCAAAATGAATATTTAAAGACAAAGAAAGGACCAGAAACCTTCTGTGAATCCATTCCTACTTCTTTTCTTTCATCTCTCTACATTTCCAGGTCACTGTTTAGCACTATGAGTAGGAAATTTAATACCTCCACAGCTCCTGAATGGAATGATTTTTAATTTGGAACAAAAAGCTAGTTTAAGAATTTAAAGATGTTGCTCTCTACCCAAGGTTAATGTCTCTCAATTTGCATTCCTTCATTCCACTAATATTTATTAAGCATCTACTATGTTCCTGGCACTGTTCCAAATAGCAGACACAGTCTCTAAATACTTAAAATAAAATCAAGTCAATGAAAGGCAAACAGAGGAATTGGGGGAACTAAATGAATTTTGCAGGAAAGGGGTCAATGCCTATTTATATTACAACTTACACATAGACATCTGACCATTTGCTCAGAGACAAACCCATCAAACAGCCAATGGGATGCAGCGAAGTTCAAAGAATCATGCATAGCCAACAAAAACAATAAATGAATATTGGGTCACTGAACTGTGAGAATGCCAGATGTTCCTGAAACTCTGCTCATGGTTACTTTGGGAGCAAAGTTAAATTCTTAATGCAAAAAACAAATAGGAGGCAAGATTGTACTTGGAGCAGACGGATTTGAGTCAGCTAGAAAGCTTATTAGTAAAGGACTACCAATGAAGTCACTAAAACACTGGAAAAAAAATCTTTTCTTTGGAAAAGATCTGTAAAGGGAGGAATGTGATGGGATTTTCCCATACCCTATTTCCCACCTTCAACCTTTACACGGATCTTGCTGTAAGGGCATAACAATCAATGGGCATTCCTCAAGCACAGTGAAACAGAACAAGGCAGGAGTATGCTAGAAATGGTAGCCTAAGAAGATACTCATATACCAGCTAATATTTATAAGGAAGCCAGGGTTTTTAAATGCAAAGAACCACTATTTTTACATTTTTTACACAAGGAAATAATCCGGTGGAAAAGCCCAAGACACTGACTCAGCCTCCATAAAGACCATCTTGTCATTCCTGTTTTGGATGTACAGTGGCCTTTCTTTTACCTAACAGTTAGGGCCTGATTATGACTTCTCTGATGAGATCCTCTAAGGATGGAAGAGATGAGTGAGTTCTTTCTAAAGATGATGGGAACTAGGGCATAATGAAATGAAAGAAACACCCCTGGAGCTATGTAAGTGGCGGGCTGTAATCCGGACTCTCCAATAGCTTCCATTTCTATGGGACAATAATAACGGCTCCTTTTTCCTCGCCTTAAGTCCTCTGCCAATTCCAACTCTCAGCCAAACGCAAACGATTGTGAAAATCAGATCGGCAATTCTAAAACTGGCTAAAAAATTCATGAAAATTATGAAGATGTAGGGCATTTTCCAAAATAAAGTAGAAAGAACTTTACCCTTCGATAGTCTTTTTTACAATTAGTGAAGTATATCACACAAAGACTTCCAATTCCTTAGAAGACTACAAAGGAGTATCATATGACAAAGGTACAGTATTAGATTTGTAGAAAGTTTACATAAGCATAAAAGCTCCACTTCCCACTCTTTACAAACTTGACAGTGACCAGAAGGTGGTTTTTCACTTAAGATCTTTGAAGCCAAGCAGTTAAGTGAAAAATTCCAAGACAACTTTAGAACGGTATAATGGACATACTAGAAGTAGATACCTGAATTTTAAAATAAAACCAATGCATCAAAGACTAAACGTGGAAGTACACACAACTCACAATGAGAATATGATCAGATGGCAGAAGGCAAAACTCTCAATCAGAGAGCGAGGAGGGATGCATTTGAGAAGGAAGGGCCTGGGGCTGAATTATCGCTCAGCTAATGTCTTCAATTCCAGATTCCCCAGGCCTTAGTCAGTGGTTTGGGACACACATGGTATTTGATCACAAAGCACAACAGTAGAGATCTGTATCTGGGATGGGGAGGGAGCTTAGAACCTTGGGAACACTGTAGACACTTGACTCTATAATAATGAGGAGAGAGGTATGAAGACACGAGAGCGCTCAGGAGGCTCTGTGCTCTTTTATGACAGGCACCAATCAAATCACAACATACTATAAAGGTACTTGATTTTCTACTTTAGTTGGAAGATCTGAAGTAGCTACATGAAAGTTTCTCTGGTCCGGCACTGGAATAACTATGGTGTCACGCTCAGAGTTGATAGAGGAAAGGAGCTCAGAAGTTGACTTGGAAGATGATCTTTCTTCAGAGAGAGGACCAGAGTATTCAGTTCTCTAGAAAGTTCTATTCGTCTTGATCTTGTCTCTACAAAGAGAATAACGGGAATATCTACAGTGAATTTATGAGTATAATCTTCTCTATTTTAACCAAGACTTACTCAGTGTTTAATTAGAGTGATAATTCAAAAACCTTTGCCTTATCTCAGAATTGTGCTCTATGGTTACTACAGAAAAAGAATTATTATTTAATTACTTATATATACTTTACTCTCCATTAAAAACCTGATCAGAAATGAGGAATGACTGCTAGCGGGTACAGGGTTTCTTTTAGGGGAGATGAAAATTTTCTAAAATTAGAGAGTGGTGAGGGTCACACAACTCTGTGAATATTGTATGCTTTAAACAGATGAATTTTATGGTATATAAAACTGTTAAAAACCTGATTAGAGAATAAGTTTTCTTAGACTTTCTCATTCACTTAGTAAATACTTCCCCAAGATTATCCTTTTTGTATAATTTAACAATTTTAATTGTCAGGCTAACCATTTTAGAATTTTAAAAATTGTCTTTTGCTAAAATATTTGTCTAACACTATATTAGAAACTACAGTGTTGAACAGTGTTGTATACTAATAATTAAGCCCATCTTAATTAGTATACAACATCTAAACTGTTTAGCTTTAAAACTGCCTTTAAAACAATATTCAAATAAAGCCATCGTTTTACAATTCAAATGGATGTTATTTTAAAAGACTGCTTCTGTACTACTCAAGGCAAAACTCTCAATCAGAGAGCGAGGAGTAATAGTTACCCCCATTAGAGTAATAGTTTGAATTAACTGGTCACATTGATGCCCAACATACTACCTGGCTTACACACACAATGAGAATGGAATCTAAATAAATTGATCCGGGTATATTAAGGTGATGCAGCTTAATCTTGGCCAGGGGTGGTGATGGTGGTGGTGTGTGTACACACATATGCATAACCACATATGTGCTTGCACTCACATGCACAAAACAAACTCCTCTAAATTTTATCATTTGAGGTAAGTGACCAGTCCCACAATATTGCTCAGAGATCCATCACAAGACTTCCATAGAAAAAAAACAATGTATCAGTGTAGATACCCTTTATAGCCTTCATGAAAAAGACCAATGCTATGATAATGGTACAAAAGGACAAAACTATATAAACTATCTTTGCAAACCGCTTTCTGTTGCATTACGCTAAGATAAGGTTTTCAGGGTAAGAAGAGAGATATGCAATTAAAGTATAACTAGAGGCCCAATGCACGAAATTCCTACAAGTGTAGGCCTTCCTTCCCCCAGCTGCCAGCACCAGCTTCCCTCTGGCACCTGGGACCCGGGCTTCCCTTGCAGCCCCAGCTTCGTCTGGAAGAAAGTACAGAAGGACATCTGGTCTAATTAGCATATTATGCCTTTATTATTACAGAAGATAGAAGAAGATAAGGAGGAACATTGCAATGTTTCAATTTGAATAAAAAAAATCAGTATTTATTTTTAAATGTCCAGTTCAGTAATGTTAAGTGCATTCACATTGTTGTGCAACTGACCTCCAGAACTTTCTCATCTTCCCCAACTGAAGCTCTCTCTCCTATTCCCCCTGCCCTTGGCAGCCACCATCCTAATTTCCATCTCTATGACTCTGACCACACTAGGTACCTCACATAAGTGGAATGATATGATATTTGTCCTTTTGGGTATGGCTTATTGTACTTAGTGTCATGATTTCAGGTTCATCCATACTGTAGCATGTGCCAGAACCTTATTAATTTTAAAGGGTGAATAATAATATTCCATTGTGTAGATATACCACATTTTGTGTAGATAATTTTAACTTCTTGGTTTTTTTCAGTCTGAACCCACAGCATTTCTCTAGCTTTTTTTCTGTCAAACCCGGTGGATGATGGTAAACTGCCAACCCAATTACTTCTCAAATACAATTCATGGCATGATAAACTTTGCTCACTGCTATTAAGATCTCCACAGTGCAAGGACTCCTGGGAGAGCAGGGTCTCTATTTGAATGGCTATTCTGATTACCCAATTCTTGTTCTCTTTCCTGTCTGGGGTGAGAAAGCTGCTTCAATATTTTTTAAGGATAACTTTGCTTTGCTTCCCGCCCCCCCGCCCCCGCCGCCTCAATATGTTTTTATTGATTTTAGACATAGGGAAAGGGAGAGAGAAGAACACTGATCAGCTGCCTCCTGAATGCCCCCTAGTGGAGAACAAGCCAGAAACCAGGGAATGTACTCTGGGAATGGAACCAGGGACCTCTGGGTGCATAGAAGGATGCCCCACCGAGCCACACTGGCCAGGGCTCACTTTGCTTTTCCTGTGATAAAACCACAAAGAAGATTTGGCTGAAAGTAACAGCTGCCTGACTGGCACGCTGTGGGGGAAACCGGATACTCGAGGATAGAAAGCGATGTAACTTATTACTGTTTTGCCTTGTATTTAGAAGCATCTCTGGGCTCTCTGCTGGGATTGCTCCAATCATCAGCTTCAGGTGTGGTCTTGTAATGGCGCCATGCTGACTTATTGAATACTGGAAGCCTCTCGAATGATTCACTTGAAAGAGCCTAATGGAAAAAATATACACCACAGGGCCATGTCACACACAAAATACGAATTCAAACTTTATATTTAAAACATTAGAAACCTTAATATACTTTTTGAGTTATATTAAAACTGTACTATTTTAGTAGATTATTTAGACTGGGAAGATGAAATGAAAGCTTTTTTAAAGGAATAAAAATATTTCCTCATTCAAAGCCAGTACTGACATAAACATGACCAGAACAAAAAGCATTTGAATCCAGTTAGTACTGCTTTGAGATACTTTGGACTATACGATCTTAGACCAACCACTCCTGTTCACCGGGCAACCATTCTCCCAGGTGGCTCAGAAAGAAATAAAATTCCATACATACTAGATTTACAAATATAAAGCCATAAAGTGTTATCAAATATCACACATTCAAATGCACCAGCATTTAAGATAAACACTCCAAATACTGGTGAAGTTACGGTATATTACATTCATGTTGTATTTTATAACATATAGCACACTATATGGCCATTAAAAAGGAGCCAGTTCTACATGATAAGGAAAGAGCTTCACTATATACTGGAAAGTAAAAAATATATACAGCAAAGTGTTGAAATAATCATTTGTGTGAAAAACAAGTTAAATTTTTCTAGAATAATTCACAAGAAACTGGTACCTTTGGCTATTGCTGGGAACAGAACAGGGTGATTTTGGGCAGGTGATGGAAGAGATTTAGTTCTCTCCCTTTATAGTGTTAAAATTCTGTAATATATACCTATATAACCTATTCAAAAATACTTCAAATATTCTAGAGTTTAGAAATCAAGTATAATGGTATCAATGAATGAGATAATCTGTGTTACAGAGAACTCTGTTATTAGATCAGCCTTTTTAATTACTATGATAACTGAATTATTATGGCTTTAGTAAAGCCAAAAAGTTTTTAAAGCAACAGACTGAAAGATTCCAGTTTATGATAATCTGTCTCCTGCTAGATGAATCCTTTCAATGGATATGCAACCTTTTGAAAGTTGCAGAACTTTGAATTAAAGTTTTAAAAATCAATCATTGTACTCTTTATAGCTCCATATTTCACATTTTGCTATATCTGAGTATACTGTCAAAGGTGAGGGATAACATGGCTTTCACATAAAACTGAAGTAAATCTGAGCTGAATGTAAGAGACTGGAGGCCTGGTGCACGAAATTCGTGCACTCGGTGGGGGGCCCTACAGCCGGGCCTGCGCCCTCTCTCGGTCCAGAAGCCCTTGGGGGATGTCTGACTGACAGCTTAGTCCTGGAGCAGGCCTAAGCCATAAGCCGGACATCTTTAGGGTGCCACGGAGGTAGGAGAGGCTCCCACCACCACTGTCGTGCTCACCAGCTCTGAGTCAACTTCCCTATGGGAGCACACTGACCACCAGCGGGTAGCTTCTGAGTTGAGCATCTGCCCCTGGTGGTCAGTGCACATCATAGCAATTGGTTGTTCCACCGTCCAGTCAATTTGCATATTTCACTTTTATAATATAGGATAACTGATGCTCTGGTCTATTATCTATTAGTTATTAGAACTTAAAGCTTTAAAGTGTAGATGCCTTCATGTTAACAGGAAAAAAATGCATTACCTTCAAATAAATTACAGCATCCGTACCCACTCCTTCCATAGAATACAGTTTTAGATCTCCTTGGAAATATCTAGCATACAGACGAGAAATTGGCAAGCCATAACCAAATCCAGCCTACGGGGGAAAGAAAATGAATTCCGTGAGATATATATGTTATCACATTTGGTATAAGGATCATTCAAGATTAAAAATAAATTCTCGATTCAGACTTAAAGAAAAAAAAGCCAATTGATTCAACCTCTGCAATGATGTATATGCTCGTCTATGGCAAACAAACTATTTTCACTCTACAAAAACACTTCTTGTAGGTTTAGAAAATAATAGGAATACTGCAATTTTTGACTAATGCTTTCTTAGCACTTGAAAGCACATTTTTAAAGCAAATCCCAATCGAGTGGAATTTGAACTGGCAACAAAACGAAACCACATCATTTCAAAGTTTCATTATCAGATTCCCTTGCTCTCTGAAGCAAAGAAAATAAATTGAAAGCACAGCAGTGCAAATCTACCAGCACCAAGGCTAACACATTGGAAAGAAAATTTCCTGAGCGACTACTTCCTAAGGTTCTAGGAATAATGTAAGATTTGGATATATGGTAGTGCATATACCAGTATTTTTAGAGACAAGAAAAGAACTCCAGTACCCGCCTATAGATATAGAGCTATATTGTAGAATCCTGTTAGGAATAGGTTGTTGGGGCAGGGGGGTGGGGTGGAAGGCCTCCAGTATTAACAATAATAAAAACAACTGAGACTGAAGCTGGGGTAGAGAGGAAACTTCAGTCCCTCTGGTTAAATCCACTGCTACGGTTAACAAAGGAGCTGTTGGGGTCAAGCACCGAGAGTGGCAGTTGCATGGGCTTTAGGCTCAGATACACTTGCATTGAAACTCGCTTTTTATGCAACTCTGAGCAATTTTCCCCCAATATATTTTTATTGATTTCAGAGAAAAGGGAAGAGAAAGAAAGAGATAGAAACATCAATGATGAGAGAGAATCATTGCTCATCTGCCTCCTGCATGACCCCCCTACTGGGGATCGAGCCTGAAACCCAGGCATATGCTCTCACAGGGAATCGAACCATGACCTCTTGGTTCATAGTTTGATGCTCAACACTGAGCCATACCAGCCAGGCAACTAAGCAATTCACTGAACCTCTATGAGAATGTCTTCTCATCAGAAAAAATGTAATTGAAAAAAAAAACAAAAAAAAACTCGTAAGACATAAAAAAATCTAAATGCATGGAAATTGCTATTATGGCTACTACAGAAGAGCAATTCTACCATGTTACATGGATTTCTACCATCTTCCCTAGATTTTTTCCTCAGGATAGGGCCTAACTCAAAGGGCTGGGTGTGACAGAGGAGTGCACCCCGTCATTTAAGGGCATAAGGGCATTAAGACTGGAAGAGTGTGGCAGGTAGTGAAGACAAAATAGCCACAATAGTTACTGAGATTCCCACAGTAAAGAAAGCAGTGTATTCCAGGAAGAGGCCAGGAAATCAGCTTCATCCATTCCAGCGAAGCCCAGACCCTCCTCTCAGGTGTGCCAGGGACCAACCGACAATGCATGGGGCCAACGCAGGCCTGATGTGAGGAGGCAGGCAAGCCCAGAGTCCTGGGGAACGCAGAGGAGGGGCCTCTAACTTGGATTTGGTGAGGTGTAGGAAAGCTTTCCCAGGGTGTCAAAAGATCAATAGGAGCTGGCTAGGAGGGCATTTCTGAAAAACAAACACATGTGTTACAGCACAGAGCTGTAACACATAATGTGTTTGGTGAGGACATTATGTTCTCTAGTAGTACACATCCACATGCCCCCTTTATTTTTTTAAATATTTTTATTGATTTTGAGAGAGAGAGAGAGAGAGAAAGGAAAGTACAGGGAAGGAGGGAGGGGGAAAGAGAGAGAGACCATCAATCGGTTGCCTCCTGCACACCCCCTACTGGGGGATCAAACCTGCAGTCCAGGCATGTGCCCTGATGGAGAATTGAACCAGCAGCCTTCCGGTGCCCGTCCAACTAAGCCACACCGGCCAGGGCCACAGTTTAAAACCGAGGACAGTTTACTGACTGGGAGGGATGTTAGAAGAATCACCAGGAGAGGGTATATGATCCACTGGAAAGAACATAGACATAGCCAGTGCTGCGTTGAGTTCAATGACCTTGGGCAAGGTACTAAGCTTATTCTCTCATCTATGAAATGGGATGGTGTACACTTTTTTTTTAAGTCTCTTGCTTCAGGGGTTCAGTTTCATTAACAAGTAACTATGACATAACAGCTATCCCCAGGATGGTATTTTGAGACCAGAAATACAACTCAAATTCCTTTTAAATAACTGGGGAAGGCTCTAGATTTGCTCCTAGTGGGTGTTCGCTTCCACCCCGCCCTGCGCCCCCCCACCTTTTGACGTTTAATTAAGTAGGTAGCAGAGACTGGTCAAGGCAATACCTTTTAAAATTGATTTTTCATGAATTTTCTTGAATTCAATGTAAGTGACTCCCTCTCTGTGTTCAACATGCTGAGTTAATAAACTCTGTCTTGAATAAACAATGCAAAATGTAAGATTTTTATTCATGCAAATAAAATATAATCTTACATGCTTACCAGTCAGGTAGAACTTGAAAATGAAGCTTAATTTATACCCTGAACCATTTTGCAGACTGATAGATGTTGCTGTGTTTAATGACAAAGGGTTCAATTGTTGTTTGTCAATTAGAAACACTCAGCGGGGAAAGAAAGTGTGGCCCTACCAGGATCTCAATGCTGCCATGGTAACCAGGCTTTTTTCACGGCCTTAATAGGGCTGAAGGTTATTTCCAGAGTGAGACAGAAATGGCTCTGAAAATGCATATACCACCTATATGTTTCCTGCTTGTGTTATTTAATATAAAAAATGTAGTGTTCCTAATTTTAACATTTAATTATATAAACAAATTTGGTGGGGAAGTTCAAGGGCCCGGGGTGATTTGGCCTCTATGGTATGCACTCGAAAGTGCCGGGGCTGAGCTACAGCCACACACGCTGCACTGTTTCTTTGCCCACCCGCAATTGGACTTCCACCCCCTCCAAGGGCAGCTCCAGGTAGTAAATGGTGCTCCTGTAGCACTCGTAACCACAGGAAATGCCTTGTCTTGGCATCTGGGAGTGAGGCACGGAGCTCCGGGTGTGTCTCCGACACAAATTAGAGAAGAAATCTAAGCCCAAAGGTTTCACAAAGCAAGTCGCAGTGGCATAAAATGCTCCTGCCTCCAAACCAGGCCCACACAGGGAGCATTCCCATTCAATGAGGCTTCTGCCCAGGCGTGGGGAGTCCCTGCCGTGTTAACGGTTTTTCCTCCGCAGCAGTTGAAGAGGCTTACCAGAGGGGCAGCTCTCGAAGGCTCCAGGCTTGGGCGAGGAGCAGTGGAATACATGTAGTTAAAAAGGCGATCTATCTTGCGAAGAGGAACGCCACCGCCTAGGTCGCTGATCTGTAATGGAGAAGGAAGAGGAGGATGAGGTGGTGAAGGTGGGGAGGAGGAGTCATTCCATACTTAACAGGGGGCAACAAGTTTACTAAATAAAGCCCTTATGAGATTACTCTCAAGTGTAGAAGGGCTTTGAACGCCCATGAAATATGAACAGTGTAAAACAAAGGAGGTAGGAAAGTGCCATGGGATCCCACGGACGTGGCTTTGAGACCCTGTTTAGCTCCTTGAAAAACAGGCTACTAATAAAGTTTAAATGACGTAAATTAAGTCAAAGATCTAACCTGGTACTTTACAAATACAACGTTCAGCAAATGTCAGTTTTCTTCCCTTCCCTCTGATTCCACAATGTCTAGATACTATGACATAAACTGACAATTCAAGTGTATGTGCAACCAAAGCAGTTACCTTAATGGACAAGTCTTCTTTACCCAGAGTAACAAGGGTTTTAACCGCTGGGTAGGCCTCTTTTTTGTCTTCATAGAGTTCAACTGTTGCTCTCATTGAATTCTGAAATAACAAACCCTTTTCTTTACAACCCTCACAAATCACAATTTAAAAAAAGAAACTTACACAAGCTTATTTATGCACAATTTTTTGTGGGGGAGGGGGATGTTGGTTGCATTTATATAACATGTTTTCCCTCTGAAGAACCTAGCTCAATGTGGGTTCAGATCAAGGAAACACTCCCCGATGCTTTGTTTTGCATCTAGTTTAAGTCCCATCTACCATATTGCACATTGATTCTTTCCCTCCCCTCCTTTTTTTTGTGTTAATTCTCACCTGAGGATATTTTTCCATTGATATTTAGAGAGAATGGAAGAGAGGGGAAGAGACAGTGAGAAATATCGATGTGAGAGAGACACATCCATTGGTTGCCTCCTGCATGCGCCCCAACCAGGGTCATGATCGTGCCTGCAACCCAGGTATGTGCCCTTGACCAGAATTGAACCCAGAACCCTTCAGTCTACAGGCCGACACTCTATCCACTGACCCAAACTGGCTAGGGCTTTCCTTCCTTTATTCTTTTAGTTTTGCTTTAGGGTATTCAAGCCATTCAACTTTCAACCAAGAGGAATGCTTTTATCACAGGTCATAAGGCCACAGAGGCTCACTGGTGAACCTGAAATCTACTCATCAGCCTGTGGTTTCAGAGCACCTTTCCTCTAAAGCAGGAGGAAAACCTGCTTCCCACAGAATGAATCATTTGGTTGGGGGGGGGGGGAAGTGGAGAAGGTGGTTTAAAAATTTTGGAAAAAACCACAGTTATTGAGGAGAAAGTCCACAATTGAATGCTCCTCTCTACCTTTGAGTGTTACATTAGTAACAGCATCATTTTGGGAAGCAAATCAGCATAAGTGATTTTTCAGGTGTTCAATTTAGAGTTTCACACATAGTGGAAGAAATAAAATTTTAGCTCCGACGCCTTGTACCTGCAATTCTGCTACCATAAATGCCATTAGCTACTGGTTAACAGAAGCAGCAGCTTAAGCCAGAGAGATTCTAAAAACTCTTTTCTTTTGGGGGGGTGTCTTTTTTGGTCTAAACCTTCCATATCTTTCTCCTCTGCCTCTGTCAGATCTTCTAAATTGACTCAACTATGTAAAAGGGTTACGGTAGCTCTCAAGACTAGAACTAATGCACCAGCACAGTTAATGTTCAGAGGCATAAATATGTGTAAAATTGTTTTTATTTTGCTCTGTGTACCATCAATAAAATCTTGCCAGGTTTAGAAACTAAAGAGCATCTCTAATCTCCTAACTGAAGCAGAAACAGTATGGATTTTACATCAAATCACTAAAGTACAATTAAGCTTCAAAATCAATATATACTAATATTCACAGACTACACTGTACACAGCAATTTTTCAGCTCACAGTGTACAAATTATAAAACCCACAGGATATCAGAAATAGAATTTTTAAATGGTATGTAAAACTTTTCTTATGCTAATGTAATGAATCCATTATGCCCTGAATAAAAGTAATTTAAAATGAAGACTTCTTTCCATGTTGTTAAATTCCACTTACCTTGAACAACTCAAATAGCATGTGAAACAGATGTGAGGGCACATAAACTACCTGAATAGGTTTGCCTGGAGCTTTGGCTGAAAACAGAGACAAAATCATCAATGAATAAGGATCAAAACTAGAAGTAAAAATATTTGCATTCTATATTCTGAGTACATAAAGAAGAACTCTACAAAAGGCTAATTTAGGTTTCCACTTCTAAAGGCAGGGCTGAGCATATGCTTTTGAAGTCCAACAAATATTTTGGGGGCATCCAGTTCCTTTACTTATCAGCTATGTGACCCTGAGCAAATTATTCAATTGTTTTGGAACTTAGTTGAGTAATATTGGAATATTATGATCTACATCATAATGTTCTAAATATTGCATAAAGCCATCCAAATATCACTGTGTTTTTAAAAAAATGTTTTTATTGATTTCAGAGAGAAGAAGGGAGAGAGAAACATCAATGATGAGTGACAATCATTCATCGGCTGCCTCCTGCATGCCCTCTACTGGGAATCGAGCCTGAAACCTGGGCATGTGTCCTGATCAGGAATTGAACAGGTGACCTGTCGGTGCACGGGAGGATGCTCAGCCAACTGAGCCACACTGGCCAGGGCTCATTCGGTGTTTTTCAAATTGGGAGACACCTACCCCTAGCACTGACCCCAGTGGTCAGCAGGGAGAATGTGAAGCCACAGAGAAAAAGGGGCACATCTTTTTGGTGAATTGGACTAAAGAGCAATGTTAAATGATGACAAACAAGGCATATTATAGAGTAGAATGTAAGGTTCACATGACTTTTTTTCTACTAGGAGCTAACAGACAGCCCCCTGGAGACCTACAATCCTTTCTCCTTGCATCAGCAATTTTCTGGAAAAATCTAAGAAATGCCCAATTCCATGTCAAGCACTAAGAACAGTATGAGCTATAGAATAGATGCTATAAATGTAGTCTTTGTGACCTGAAACCACTTTAGAGACTGAAACTATGTGAACTTTTCTTAAGTAGCCCACAGACATACCCACCCCTGTTATAATTTCAACCTACCTACTTCCTCTAATAAAGTACATAATTAACAATATAAAGTAGAGAGAACATTCGTTTGGTTCTTAGTTTACGAAGAGCTTGAACATACATTATTCAAATGAATTCTTGTGATAATACTGTGTGGCTCATAGGTGGGTGGCATTATTATGGCTGAAGACACAGGCTTTGCAGAGGTGATGTGACTTGCCCATTATAACAGAAGAGGTGCTAAAATTGGACATCTGGACCAAGAGCTTTTCTGATTCTAAACCCTGAACTCTTTGGTAATCAGTTATTTTTTAAATTACTAAGTTAATATATGCAAATGATTTTAAAATTTGTTTAAAAAAATGTCCCTCCACCCTTTCCTATCTAACCACCCCCCCTCCCAGACTACACCCAGAGGTAGCCACTCGCTACTACTTTTGCTTTAGTCTTCTGGTTAATAATATTTACATTCTACTTTGTGACCCTAATGGACTCCTCTGTACTTTGCCTATTGATTCTTTACCGATCACTGCAGAGCACCCACAACAGTATACCAGGATAACATTTCCTTCCCTGTGAGTCCAATGGCATCACTTGAAGAAGAATGTTCTCAGTCTTACGATGAAATGGATTCTCTTTATCATCCTCCCACTATTCAAAATCAGACTACCCTTTTTAAGTCGCTGAATATCTGGACCATGTCTTTCTGATACAGTCTTGCATATTTCCCAGAACTTCTAACTACCCTTCTAACTACCCTAACTGCACAAGAAACTTATGCCTTCTTCTCCATATCACTATGATCTTCCAGCTTTTTTATTCTATTGCCTGGTACCTACTCCATTCTTAAGGACTTTTCAAATTAGTATCAACTGCTTTCCAAACATAATGCATAGCAATCACCCTCAAATCATTTTTTATTGAAGTTCTAGAATGTTTTTGCTACTTTTTCTATCTCTAGTAAACATACCATCAAGATGTCAGATAACCTACTTAAAAAGGTGTGCGAGGGAGGTACATTTCTCAAGCCTTAGTCCTCTCATTCACTTGATTGAAAGTTTGGCTGGGTACAGAATTCTTGATTCTAAATCACTTTCTCTCAGAATTTGGAAAGGGGGGTGGCCCTCTGGCCCTGGCTGCTAAGTTTAAATGTCAGTCACATTTTCATGCACACTGCTGGTTTTCACCTGAGGCCTGATACACCTTGGTTGTAATATTCTTGTTGAAGAATGAGGGACTGAGGTAATCATCTGAGGTAGCTCTAACTTACACCAGCTTTCAACTGACCCCTGCCCTTTCCCTGCCCATTTCAGTCCTTTGCACCTCCTGGCTCTGCTCCTGGAGTCCCTCCAGGATAACCTCTGGCAACAGGTGCCATCTCTTCTGCTGCCTCCTTTGTGACTTCTGCTCGGCCTACTTCCCTCTGGTTACCCTATGGCAAGAGGTGATGGCAGTGGTCCACAGAGGAACCTCCTGGTTTCTTTGCTGTTTTTGTTGGTATTCCATTATCATCATTTTAATGGGAACGCCAGGCGTACACTAAATGTTTATCTTGTAGCAAAAGGCATGACTAGCTATACAAACAGCCTTCTGAATTCAACCTTTTGCACTCCAAATCTCAGGGAAATTAAAATACCTTTCACAGTTGTGTTGTGTGTGTTTTAGTTCAATCAACACTTTCTAGGAGTCTTCTGAAGACTTGCTCAATTACTCGGATTTTTCTTTGGGAGCAATATAGTTTACATGTCTGTCCTTCACGTTAAAGCCATGCCAAATGTTTTGTCCATGACTCTTCCCTAACCCTGGATCCAGTAGCTTTTATGTAGTGGAGTCTTAATAAACATTGTTGGCTTTCTAAAATAAGATACAAATGGAATATGAATGTTCCATCTAAGGGTACATTTTAAAAAGCCAATGGAAAAAATTGTCTAAGTTTTTCATGCTCAAGACTTAATGAAATCTCTATTTTGCACAGTCATTGCTCCGAATATCATTCACTAAAACAACATCTATAAAGTACCAAGAGAACTCTACAGAGCATATACAATTTTTTTTTTATTTTCAGACAATTCTCCTATAAGATTGGGAAAAAAAATGGATGCTACAAAGAAAAAAAATGCATTCAAGGGGAAAGGGAAAAAGGTTAATATCCAAAATTTATAAAGAACTCATGTAACTCAACACATACACACACACAAAAAAAAACCACAAAAAACAAACACATCCAATTAAAAAAATGAACAGAGGATCCAAATAAACACTTCTCCACAGAGGATATACATATGAAAAGATGTTCACTAATCATCAGCGAAATGCAGAGCCAGTACACTCGGCGGACAGCTTCAGACCACATCGAAGCACCACCCAACCGTCTCCACAAGTGACTCACTCAAAGGACAGACTCAGCGGGCACCACAGCCTTCCCCAGAACTTCTGCTCCCAACTTCTCCAAAGCCAGAAGAAGGGCTTGAAGTATGGAAAAACTGGGCTCAGACCAAGAACACTGAGCTAGAGAAGGATGCTCCAGAACAGACTGAAGCCCATTGGGAGATGCCAGCTTCTGTGATTCCAGAAGATCTCATCTCTTCTGCTGTGGCCAACCTGAATTATGGTCTCTATCTAGTGACACTGGAGGCTCGAAATGGAGAAGGTGAACCCTATGATCCAGATATGCTCTACTCCATTTTCCTGTGCATTCAGAAGTATATTTTTGAAAATGGATGGGATGGACCCAGCACTGCTGATCCTCCACAGTGGTCACAGCCAGTCTTTGCAGCCAACTGGCCTGGGGGTAAATCCTTCTCATTAAAGCCTACAACAGGAGGGTGCACACAGCCCCCACGTGGGGTACACCTGGAATGCCCTGCTTAGGTGACTAGGGAGGCTATAGCACTGGACTCTATAGGACACCTACTACACAAGGCCACTCTACCAAGTCCAAGAGCAACTCTACCTAATACACAGAAACAAACACAAGGATGCTGCCAAAATGCAGAGGCAAGAAAACATTCCAAGATGAAGGGAAAAAAAAAAACAGCAAAAGAACTAAACAAAATGGAGACAAAGAATCTACTAGATGTAGAGTTAAAAACACTGGTTATAAGGATGCTCAAATAACTTAGGGCAGTGGTCGGCAAACTGCAGCTCGCCGCGGTTTGCTGCTCTGTTGATTAATGAGTTTGCCAAGCACTGACTGGGGAAGAGTAGGTGAAATTAGTGAGAACATCAATAAAATGATAGGAAACATAAAAATGAAACTAGAAAACATAAAAAATAAACAGAAATGAAGAATACATTGCAGGGAATCAGCAGTGAAGTAGATGAAGCAGAGATGCAAATCAGAGATTTGGAAGATAAGGAAGCATAAAACGCCCAATCAGAACTCCAAAAAGAAAAAAGATTTTAAAAAATGAGGATAGTGTAAAGAGCCTTAGGGACAACATCAAGCATGCCAACATTTGCATCATGGGGGTGCCAGAAGAGAGAGAGCAAGATATTGAAAACCTATTGGAAGAAATAATGACAGAAAACTTCCCCTACCTGGTGATGGAAAAAGATATACAAGTCCAGGAAACACTCAGAGTCCCAAGCAAGATGAATTGAATTCTAAGAGACCCACACCAAGACACATCATAATTAAAATGCCACATGTTAAAGACAAAGAATCTTACAAGCAGCAAGAGAAAAGCAGTTACCTTATAAGCAATTACATAATATTGTAATAACTATGTATGGTGCCAGTTGGGGTACTGGAAATATCAGAGGGAATATTTTGCAAAATATCTGATTGTCTAACCACTATGCTGTATGCCCAAAACTAAAATAAAATAATATTGAATGTAAACTCTAATTAAAAATAAAATTTAAAATAAAAACAGATTTCTAAGAGAGAAAAAACAGTAGTAATAGGAGATTAAAGACGAAAAAAGAGAGAAATGGTAGCTGGGCACTTAGAGATGGTTAACCAATTCCTAAAATCAATGCATAAGGCTATAAGAGACAATACATAGTGTAGTTCAGTCACACTGGGGCCAAGTCTTGACTTAGGCATTTAATAGATTTATTAGTGGGTACTTAACCCATCTGGGATTGGCATTCCCATTTCTGAAATGGCGCAGAACTTATCTCACTGGGTTAATATAAGGATGAAATGAGATCATGGTGATAAACTAATTTATATAGAGCCTGCCACATTGTAAGCAGTCAATAAATGCTGCTTATTCTCATTACTAAAAATTAATTTCTACAGTATTAATGGAGCTATCAGTAATGGCTTGAGTGCTGCACAGAACTATTTGCCTGAAAATATCCACAAACATATCCAATATTGAGAAACTAGAGGCCAACTATCCCAGGGTAGATATATACCCTTTTGATGAAACCTCTTATAACAAAACAGCATGAGCTGAAATTTTTGTTACCCACCCAAACTAAAGCTATCAATCAACCTCCCAAGTGGAAATAATCTAGAATAAAAAATTCAAGTCATAACCATACAAGTCTTATTCTTCCCAAGTCAATCCTAAATTCCAGTAGCCACCCTTTTAAAAATATCCAGTATGCTTGGCAGTATGACTCAATGATTGAGTATCACTATGAAACCAGGAGGTCACGGGTTGTGGACTCAATCCCCAGCATGAGGCATGCAGGAGGCAGCCGATCAATGATTCTCTCTCATCATTGTTTCTCTCTGTTTTCCTCTCTGAAATCAGTAAAAATATATTCTAAAAAATAATAAATATAAAAATATCCAGTATGTGCCTGCTGCTGTATTTGAGGTCCCAGTAACATTTGCTGTATTTGAGGTCCCAGTAACATTATCCTGTCACTAGAGGTCTGGTGCACAAGATCTGTGCACTTGGGAGATGGGGGTCCTCTCAGCCCAGCCTGTGCCCTCTTGCAGTCTGGGAGCTCTCGGGGGATGTCCAACTGATGGCCTTAGTGCTGCCACAGAGGTGGGAGAGACTACCGCCACCACCACTGTGCTCACCAGCCATGAGCCTGGCTTCTTGGCTTAGCATCTGCCTCCTGGTGGTCAGTGCACATCATAGCGACTGGTTGTACCACTGTTCGATTGAGTTGCATATTAGCCTTTTATTACATAGGATTGCCCTATGGGGTGAGCTTATGGATGAGGAAGCCAAGTTTCAAACAGGAAGTGACTTGTCTAAGGCCCACATCTAAATGTTTGAATCCAGATTTCTACTACCTGGTTAAGCTACAAAATTCCTAAGCCCTGCTGCCTTCCCATATGGATGCTGAAAAGGACAATTAGAAATGTTTATTTGCTTAATGTTTTGGCAACTGATTTCTCAAGAGAAATGAGGACAAGTGTGATGAAATAGCTACTTGTCAATGGAGGAACCCACATGGGTTGCTGCAAGTGGCCAGTCAGAAATATCTGAGGTAAATAAGGTTGTTAAATGTGTTATAGAAAGGACAATAAAGAACGTTTACTATAACTGGCCCCCGATATTCCGAATTCTAGTGAGGACTGGTAAATACTGTGGTGTTCACACAGTATGTGTCCTACATAATCCTATTTACCACTTTCTCAGGAGGCTACATTGGAAAAGAAAAAAATTCAGGGGAAAAAAAAGGTGGTGTGTTGAACTGGCCAAACTTACATTCTCAGGTAGCAATGGATTGTTGGGTTAATGGCGGCCTTGCTCTTCTGAAATGTAGAACGAGGGCAGCAAGCTATTGCTGACTATTGTTAAAGGCACCCATTGGGCAATGGGAGCATCCTGAAAGGCAATGCTCTGCTAGTTCACACAGGCTCTGAAAATACATCCATAAGTAGCTGGATCTGATCTGCCCATCTCTGAAAAACAGTCAGCCATCATGCTGTGGGAGACACGCGCACTCTCTCTCATTCTGCAGCGATAGTGTCTACTTATGATGTTCAGGGCCAACCTGCAACTCTTAACACAGAACTTATTAAAGACAAAGCAGAGTCTTTAACTGCACTCGCGAAGAGTTTTGGCATTTAAGAAATCATAAATATAAATCATAAATACATTACTGAAAGCACTAGGAAACTAGAGGCTGCCTCTAACCATCAGCATTCATTTATCTTAGTGGCGGGGGAAAAGGGCTTAAAAAGTCATTCATGAGACAATGACAAAAGGAGTAATACAGCTCTGCTCCTGGTGGGGTGTGCTGCCCAGCGTGGCCAGCTGTTGGGAAAGAGTGGCTGACACAGCTGCATCTGGGAATCAGCAAGAACAGGCTCTGGCCTTCAGTGAGTGAGGCTGCTATTCATGCCAAAGAGCAACTGGTTACTATCTGTGAATGTAAGTTCCATGTCTGACAAACAGAAAGCTGGACAGCGAGGTCTGGCCCCGCCTAGCCAGGAGGAAGAGAGAGAGAGAATATTCTGATGCTTCGACTCAGGAATACTCCAGCCAAGTCCATTCGGTTCTCACAGTGTACTGATTCAAAACATTGGCACAACTCAGAGGACCCAATGGACTTTGAAAGCTTTGATTCCATACTTTCTATAAAATGTAGGGGCCAATGTCTTACAATAGCAGCCTGAAGTCTTTCCACATTTTGATCTCATTTTATATATTTTTTAATTTATTATCTAAAGTTTTACATATGTCTCCTTTTTCCCCAATTGACACCCCCCCCCGCCATTCCCACTACAGGCAAGCCCCCACCGCCCCAGTGTCTGTGTCCATTGGTTATGCTAATATGCACGCATACAAGTCCTTTGTTGCTCTCTAACCCCCCCACCTCCCCTGCCATTTGTATCTGGATCTATTTTTGTTCACCAAATTATGTTGACCATTATATCCCACATGAGTGAAATCATGTGATAAGTGAAATACAGTTCTAATATGTTTTAAGAGGGAATTTGGTTTATCTTTTCTAAAATATATTTTTATTGATTTCAGAGAGGAAGGGAGAGGGAGAGAGGTAGAAACATCAATGATGAGAGAGAATCATTGATCAGCTGCCTCCTGCACATCCCACACTGGGGATCGAGCCCTCAACCCAGGAATATGCCCTCATTAGGAATCGAACTGTGACCTCCTGGCTCATAAGTCAACGCTCAACCACTAAGCCATGCCATCCAGACTTATCTTTAATTGTAAATGCCTATACCCTAAGACTCAGTCATTCCACTTCTAGGAATCTAATGTACAGAAATACTTTCACACATTCACCAACCCTCCAAACACAGGTGCGTGCACACATACACACACACACACACACACCAAAGTGAAAAACACATCATAGAAAGTGGATATTTTCCAACCCCATTTATGTAAAAAATGAAGCTCTGTATGGGACTTAGAGAGCAGTGGACATTCACTTTTACTCTATATTTCTGTATTGTTTGTATTTTTACAATGAGGATGTCTTTTTTTGGTAACTTACAAATTTAAAAAAAATGTAATATGGAAATATAGACTCATACTATAAATATAAAAGTCAGCTATAACCCTACTCTCCACACAGCTGTTGTTTCTCCCTAGGTGCTAGAAATCTTTCAAAATATTTTCCAGTAAACTTGCACTATTACAAACTTTTATAGCATGTGTTTAAAAGATTCTTTTAAAGCATTATTTTAAAGGGCTGAATAGTATTCTATCTTATGAGTGAACCACAATTTAGGTCCTCTATTGTAGAAAACTTGGATCCTCTCATTTTTCTCTATAAGGAAACCACTGTAATCACCATTCTTGTATATACAACTGTGCATATCTATATTTTCTTATAATACACTTTCTGAAGTTTAATTCACTGAGCCAAAGAATAGGACTATTACTAATTTAATTTACTGGGTTAAAGAGAAAGAATATTAGTGGCATTTTTTTAGAAAGGCTGGACCAATTTAAACTTATACCAGAAATGTTTAAGTGTTGGTAAGAAAGTATTTTTCTGAGCAACAATTCAAGGCAATAAAATGTTTCAATCATTGCCATTTTGAAAGACAAAAATGGCATTTCTCTTTGGTTTTGTTTATACTTCTTTGTTTAATAAAGTTAAACACTTTCCCATAGGTTTATTCTTCGTTTGCATTTGCTATTTTGAGAATTGCCTATTTATACCTTTGTGCAATTTCTACTGGACTACTTCTGTGCCACAAACTTTGAGTTCTAATAGATTATACATTCCTGTACAAAAATTCCTTATAACAATATACCTAGTTAACCACAGATAAAGAAAAGGTTTTAAAAATATAGAAAATATTTTTTTAAATCAGCAAAACTTTAGGATCTCGCTTAAATATAGCTCAGGTGTACTGTGATTTGGGTCAACTTCTTTGTACTTAAGGTTAAAATTATTTTTTTACCATTGAATTCTTCAATTTCCAACTCAGGAGCTACCATGTAATACTGTTCACATAACATCTTGGCGGTCTCATATGCATCTGCAAAGAAAGAAAAAAAGTTTAGCTGCTGCACTAATAATACAGACACAAGCAGGTAGGGAAGGAGGGAGGGAGGGAGATGATAGATAGATAGATAGATAGATAGATAGATAGATAGATAGATATAATAGATAAGCAAACAAGGACAATTTCTAACTTGATGAATTTTTAATTAATTAACTACTTCTTTTTTTAAAAATAGCCTTTTTGGTTTGCCCAGCTGGTGTGGCTCAGTGGTTGAACACTGACCTATGAACCAGGTGGTCACGGTTCAATTCCTGGTCAGGATACATGTCTGGATTATAGGCTTGTCCCTGGTAGGGGCTTTGCAGGAGGCAGCCAATCAATGATCCTCTCCCGTCACTGATGTTTCTGTATCTCTCTCCCTTTCCTTTCCTCTCTGAAATCAATAAAAAAAATGTTTTCGCCAAAACTGGTTTGGCTCAGTGGATAGAGCTTCGGCCTGAGGACTGAAAGGTCCCAGGTTCGATTCCGGTCAAGGGCATGTATCCTGGTTTCGGGCACATCCCCAGTAGGGGGTGTGCAGGAGGCAGCTGATTGATGTCTCTCTCATTGATGTTTCTAACTCTCTATCCATATCCCTTTATCTCTGCAAAAAAAAAATCAAAATATATTTTTAAAAATTTTTTTGCTAGCCCTATACAATTAAAATATGTTAAAACTTGACATATCCACCTAAAATAATACAAAGATAAGATTCAGGTGTGTTCAGACTATAAGTTTTGGTTCATTGACCTCATATTGCTAGCAAATTAAAATTGTATATAATATTTGACCTTGGAATAAAAATTCTGATTACTTTATTCAACTTTTAGAATTAAAAGAACCACATACAGAGACATTAGAATAACTGACAAAATGAAATAATGAGGAAATGTTAGTAATAGGAGAGGAAAAAAAAAAGAGTTGATCACTGTGAAAACAGACATTACAGTAGGACTTAATTGAAACTCTAAAAAGATAAAATATAGAATTATATTAAATTTGCAGGTTTTTGCCTGGGCTATAATAAACCTTATTAAATATCTATAAAGTACTTTTGTAAAAAGAAATCAAGATGCACTCTTTCTGCTTTGGCTGTAGCACCAAACAATGCTACATCTCCACCTAGTGACGCGATAGCACTAAAGCCAACCAAGAATCTCCAGGGCTACTTTATTTAAACCAACAAATCCGAAAATCTAAAAATGATGCTCTGCTATCTATACACAAAGCCAATACATCTCCTCAAAACAACTCCTCCAAGTATATAACACCTTTATAGGTGTTTTGACATTGTTCTTCCATTCACCATACAAGGAAATGTACCCACTAACTGTGGTATCTCCTCAGAGCATTTGCTTGCCCTGTGGCATGAGATTATCATGGTATTATTAAGAAAAGGTATTACACAAATGCAACATGTGGAAGAGATGGTAGAACCCAGATAGAAGCTGCCAACTGGGGACCCAAGACCCAGTGTTTCCTAAAACCATATGTGAATAGGAATTTTTAAAACATCATGCCAAATGATGGTGTATCAGTGCAGTAATCAAAAATCACATAATGATGCTTGAAAAACTCAAAACACCACAATGAGACTCACATACACCAGCCAGTCAAGTATTTGGGGATAGTAATAGTAAAATCTACATTCATACACATCTTTATAAATTTCCATAGCATATCATAATACCTTGGACACAATACACAGCTAGCAAGCATTTGATAAATGGAACAATCTTCTTGCCTATGAGGAAGTTCTCAGGGTGAAATCAATTATGCTGAGAGATGTTCTTTTTCTTAAAATCCTTTCCTGAGGATATGGTTTTTTTGAAATTGATTTTGAGAGAGAGGGGAAGGAGGGAGGGAGGGAAGGCTAGAGAAGAGAAACATAGATCAGTTGTCTCCTGTATGCACCAGACCAGGGATTGAACCCACAACCTAAGTATGTGCCCTAATCAAAATCAAACCCGCAACCTTTTGGTGCATGGGATGATGCTCCAACCAGCTGAGCCACCAGGCCAGGGCAAGAAATGTTCTTTTTTGTCAGACTGGGAACTAGAGGCCTTGCGTGATTCCCAAACCTTATTGTATGTGGAATTCACTACCAAGTTTTGTTTTTAAATGGAGATTATAAAATAAACCCCTAGAGATTCTGATGCAGTAGATCTGTGTTGAGGCTTGGAAATCTATATTTTAAAAAGCTTAACAAGTAATTCTGAAGAGAAGCTAGATTTGGGGACCACTTGCCGGGAAAGCCAAGGCTGGGTCATGTTAACTCAGTCACTCTCTCTCCCAGGACATGAATGATCATGGGATATTGGGGTGTATACGACACACATGTACTCAAATTTCTATTTCACTTCTATTTAAGCGAATTAACATAAAAATGTAAAAACTTTAAAACATCACCAAATAACCGAAATTCAACTACTGGCTTATAATTTCATATCTTTCATTTTGGGGTAGAATGCAAGTTCTACTTATAACAAGCTTTCAAATAAGACTTTTCTAATTTTAGTTAGAAACCAAAATTTTAAATATGATAATTTACCAAATTACTTTTATCTGCAATACATCTGAGCAAGTAATTACAACCAATCTTTAAAAAAAATTTTTTTAGCCGAAGCCGGTTTGGCTCAGTGGATAGAGCGTCGGTCTGGGGACTGAAAGGTCCCAGGTTCGATTCCGGTCAAGGGCATGTACATTGGTTGCGGGCACATCCCCAGTAGGGAGTGTGCAGGAGGCAGCTGATCGATGTCTCTCTCTCTCATCGATGTTTCTGGCTTTCTATTCCTTTCCCTTCCTCTCTGTGAAAAAATCAATAAAATATATCTTTAAAAAATTTTTAATTGATTTCAGAGAGGAAGGGAGAGGGAGAATAAGCTAGAAACATCAATGAGGGAGAATCATTGATCAGCTGCCTCCTGCACGCCCCCTACTGGGGACTGAGCCTGAAACCCAGGTCTGTGCCCTGACTGGGAATCAAACCCATGATTCCTGGTTCATAGGTCGACGCTCAACCACTGAGCCACACCGGCTGGGCTTCAAACAATCTTTAAAAGGAAATTATTATTACTGCCACTAATCATAAATGCTATTCACTGTTTTAAGGATCAGTTTTCAAGCACAATAAGATAATGATCATAAAGTAACTAACAAAACTGTGGATGTGGCACATATATATTTCCCCCAGGCTAGAACACTGAACCTGTAAACACACAAGACTGATTATTTATTTAAAAGGCCAAGTCATAAAGAATAGGGTGAAGATTCACTGAGCAGCTAGCTGAAAAGATCCAACGTAGCCAGGAATTTAAGAAAAAGCACATAGGAACATTTAATACATTATGGAGGTTATTTTATTAATTTTTGTTAATTCTCACTGAGGATATTTTTCCATTGATTTTTAGAGACAGTGGAATGAAGGGGGAGAGACAAAGAGAGAAACATCCATGTGAGAGAAACATATCAATTGACTGCCTTCAGCACACACTCACAGGGCCTGGAAGGAGCCTGCAACCCAGGTACAGGCCCTTGACCAGAATTAAACCCAGGACCCTTCAGTCCATGGGCTGACACTTTACCCACTGAGCCAAACCAGCTAGGGCTATTTTATTCATTTTTATTAGAAGATTCGTCTATTCAAAATTTACCACAGAACTCTGCAATCAAATATTGGCCTCTGTTGTGAATACACATAATCATTTGTTTATAAATATCTTAGAAAAGGCAGGGCAAGGATGAATTTGAGTGAGTGCTGAAAAAACAAACATGAAGGTGCCAAAGTCCTTAACAGGTTTAATAGGACACAGAAAACCATGAAGCTCAAGTTTAAGAAGCCAGTGCCAGAACAAGGTGATGTGCATGGCCACAAAGCATTGCAAAGTCACAGGTGTGCTGCTTTTTAGAAACCCTTGTAAGTTACAAATAAAGTATGTCTATCATCATCCTTCCACCCAAAATGAAAACCACCAGATATTTATAAGTACCAGACCCTTTCTCACCCTACAAACCACAGCTGGCTGGAGATGTGGGGGGCAGAGCATCTAACAAAAGGGCAACCCATTTACAGGCTGAGCAAAATCCTACAACCTGTGGTCATGGGCAGAAAGACAGGCTGAGACAATGAACTTCATCTTTTGAGAATTTCAGAACAAGACTCGGGCAGGGCAGAAGACAAAAAGGAAACTCTGAGAGTCATCATCATCTGGAAAGCCTGCAGTGGCCATTGCCCTAAACAAGTCTGCCTGTCTATGGACAAGAGAGAGAGGCGGAGGGGCTAGGACTTGGCAACCCCAGTTACAAAGATACGCACAAAGCAGCCTTGTTTTCTGTTTCCCAGTTCCAATGTCTACAGCTCTGACTGTGAAGGACTTTCTGCCCTTGGATTTTCATGGGACCTTCTAGGTTCTTTCAATAAATCTGTTTCTTGAACTAGTGTGAGTGGCTCTGTGTTATTCGCAAACTGAAGAGCCCCACATGAGAACACAAGACATTATTTCCGAACCAAACCAATGACACACTTTCAGGATGCCATTTGTATGCCATTATGCTAAGCCTCCTGGCATATAGAAACAACACAGGCAGGCTAACATCGCTGCGAGAGGTGACTTTTGTACCAAGTATTTAAGTTTGTACCTTTAAAATTATCTTCCCACGGGATTTTCCATTTTCTTTCCTGGTCTCTCACAAAGAAAGGAGGAAAGGGTCACAATGGAAGGAACCTCCCAGAAACTGCTTTACAATACTAATTCTAGCATTCACTACCTCGAGTCTATAATTTGCAGATGTGTAAAGGTAGATATTAATGTGCTAAGTAAGCAACAAGGAGGCATGCTTCAGCGTTCTGCACGTTCAATTAATGTTGTGTGTGATGCACCCCACTCTTCTACATTTATACAACTGGCTAGTCAAAAATAAAAATATTGTCCCTACCCTTGTACATAAAAGTTTTTTCTAGTCTGTCTGAAGGGATCTAAGCATGGAATCATTGTTAGTTCATTAAGGCTTCCTAAAGCTATAAAACACATGCACATGCATAGGCAAACACACACCTGTGTAACACACACACACACACACACACACACACACACATCATCTGGGCTGGACATCTGACAGGCCTAAACCAGGATCTTTTCAGCTGATAAAAATCAATGGTAGAGCTGTCATTAAAAGCCAGAAGCCCAACTCCCTCTACACAAAGCTTCCTAAAACAAAAGGAAGGGAAACAATATTAGAGACAGAGATGCCAAGTTAGAAGATTAACTGAGAAATCTCAGAGCATACAAGAAGGTAAAAACCTCATCAAAAATACCAACTACTCTATAAAAAGGAAGGGAGTGGTTAAGACTTCACTAAGAGGACAAGGAAACTGACATGCACTTGTGGGTACTGGGAAGAAAAGCTGGTGGATAGAGGATCGGCATGCAGACTGAAGGGTCCCAAGTTTCATTCAGGCCAAAGCACATGCCCTGGCTTCGAGCTCGATCCCCAGTAGGGGGCGTGCAGGAGACAGCTGATCAATGATTCTCTCTCATCATTGATGTCTCTATCTCTCTCCCTCTCCCTTCCTTGAGGAGAAGGAGGAGAAGGGGAGAAGCAAGAGGAGGAGGAGGAAGAGGGGGAAGAAAAGGAAGAGGAGGAGGAGGAGGAGGAAGAGGACAACAACTGGAGAGGCTGGGGCACTCTGAGCCCTTCTGGGTGTTGATCCTAGGGCCTTTGGGGTGGACACTCCAATACTTTTTTGCTAGAAGAAATAGAAGAATTTCCGGGCATTTTTACCACTGATGCTCTCTGCCTTATTTGTCCTTTCAAAGTCTTATTTTAAGCCAGAAAGAGTGTCTATTCGGGTATGTTGACACTCACCAAATTAATTAATAGGGCCCTTGGGGAATGAAATAGAAAACTGTTAATATTTGCTGTAGTCTATAGGGAAAAGAGAGACCTTCAGGGTTCCTGCTAGGTGGCCCAGCCCATTTTGCCATGGCAGGAAAGGTAACTGATGTAAGGCCTCATTGAAGAATAAAGATTGTACACACCTGGCTGGAAAAATCATTTGACTCTACAGATAATGTGCATTGCAGATCAGACATAGGAAGGGTTCCAACAATATTGATACAGAGGGCAGAATAGGGGCTCCTATTGTAAGGTACTGAATTCACACAGGAAGGCCATGTGTGATGGACATGAGTGCTGGAGATGAGGAAATACACAAAGACTATGGATTTCGTAGAGACAAAGATTACTTACGTCATTCCTAGTTTTATACCAATCTGTAAATTTGGTATGAATTCAAATGTATAAAAGCAATGGGTTATAAAAGCAGGCCATTATTATTCTCTCTTCTCTTGTCCCACATTTTCTATTGTCTTTAATGAGCATTTTTTTTATTATTTTGGTAACATAGGATTAATATTCACTGACTCAACTGGGAACAGGAATTGGATGATTGACAAAAATGTTGGCTAAAGTGGGAAACTATAAAATATGACTATTATCACAAACATGACTTAAAATGCACACGTCAATACACCATTTATTCCTCTACCCATCTTTTCATATAAGTCCAAAGCCTCTTCTTTGAATATGGATGGTTAGGATTCTAGCTCATCTTAGATTTAAAAATACTACATACGCCGAAACCGGTTTGGCTCAGTGGATAGAACATTGGCCTGTGGACCTTTCAGTCTGCAGGCCGACACTCTATCCACTAAGCCAAACCAGTCTCGGCTATATATTTTTTTAAATACCACATACATCTATGAATATTCCAATTCCCATGTCTTTTTTGTTGTTGTTATTAATCCTCACCTGAGGATATTTTTCCCATCTATTTTTTTTGAGAAAGTGGACAGAAAAAGAGAAACATCAATGTGAGAGAGACACATAAACTGGTTGTCTCCCGCATGTACCCTGACCAGGGGTGGAGATCGAACCTGTAACCGAGGTACACACCCTTCACCAGAATCAAACCTGCGATTCTTCAGTCCACGGACGAAAACTAGTATAACCACTGAGAAAACCAGCTATGGCAAGTTTACACAATCCTATATAATAAAAGGCTAATAAGCAAATAGACCGAATGGCAGAACGGAACAACCAATTGGTTGCTATGACATATAGTGACCACCAGGGGGCACACATGAACCATGGTGGGCGTTGGCCACGGTGGGAAGGTAGAGCAGGTGAGTGGGTGTGCCAGAGCAAGGCAGGGCACCGGTCGCAGTCATCGGAGTGAGCCTCTGGTGGTTACTGAAAACTCTTTGCTCCCACGCACTGAGGTCCCACCTGCCGGAGCCACTGCTCACACCTGCTGTAGGCACTGGTCCCGATCACTCAGCACTGTCAGCGGTGCGAGCAGCAGCTGCTGGCTCCAATTGCTCCTCAGGGGTTTCTCCACCTACCCCTGCTCCAGGAGGGCAGTCAGGGAACCAGCCCCTCTTGCACTCACTGCTGGCACTGGCCCCCAACACTCCGCACTGTCAGTGGGTGGGAGTGGTGGCAGCGGGAGCAGGACAGGGGACTAGGGACTGCAGCTGGAGGGGCCAAGTAGGGGCATGGAGGATGGGCAAGACCCGCCCCTGTGCCCACTGCAGCTTCGGGGCCCACAGTTCCTTTTCAAGGTGCACAAATTAATGCACAGGGCCCCTAGTATTTTAATAAATTATGTAGTCACAACAGGTGGTATAACTTATACCAATGGCTTGAGGACAAATAAGTGACCTTTACTAAACATATGCCTCATCAGATGGGTGGGACACAACAGCATCCAAGAAAGCATGTATAAGCCAGTGTACTTAGTGTGCTGTGGGTATCAGTAGGTGTGATTGATGAAGAAGGGAATGAAGAGTGGCAGAGAAGTTGACTGCATGGATGCTGCTTGATGTGTTCATGCATTTTGAGAATCTGAAACCACCCTCCACTGTTGTTTTCCTTAAGGGAAGAGGCTGCTGAGAAATGAAAAGCATGGTTTGAAAGAGGCAGTGGGGAGCAGGGGACATGCCAGTCCCTCCTTCCTCCATGAGTGTAGGGGTAGGAGTGTGCATGCATTTGCAGGTGTTGGGGGAAGTAGCATTTCTGAGTGGCAGAGGGACCTGGAGGTGTCTTTTATTGGACAGTCTCACCAGGAAGCCAGACTTCAAGCTATGCCAAACAGCCTGACTGGCATGGCTCAGTGGTTGAGCATCGATCTATGACTCATGCCCCGGTTTCAGGCTCGATCCCCAGTGTGGGGCGTGCAGGAGGCAGCTGATTGATGATTCTCTCATCATTGATGTTTCTACCTCTCTCTCACTTCCTCTCTGAAATCAATAAAAATATATAACTTTTTAAAATTTACACCAAACAAGTGGTAGAAATGATGAAATGAGAGGGTGGAGTAAATTTTGTTCACTATGCAATAGTGGTCTCACTGGGTGAAAACTCAAAAGGGTCAAGAGAAAGAGTGACGATAAGGCTGTGAGCGAGCACAGGAAGAGGGAGGGGAAAAGAGAGGATCTGGCCCACAGTCAAAATCATGACTACACAGGACAAAGGAAGCAGGAAGCTGTGAGGCAGGCTGTAGACATGAACTCTCGCTTTCTTTCTTTAAAATATTGACTGAACTGGTTTGCACGTGATCTTCAGCTGGTTTTTGGTACACAAAATCTCTGTCCCTAACAGGAGTGCTGCACACGTGGGTGAGAGTAATTGCAGACCTCTCGAACTTTACACCCCAGTTAGAAAAATCAACAGAAGTCAAGGCCGGGTAGTTGGTAACGAGTCCAATAAAAGCAGTACAGACAGTAAGCGCTGCAAAACATTATTTTGGCCTTGAGAGGCAAGTTGAAGCAGGTTCCTCCTCACCCTCTCCGAAGCCTCTGACTCACTTTAGCACTGCTCATTCCTCTGCCATATGGAAGGGCTAACAGTTGGCTAGAACTCCTTGTCGCTCCCCTAGTTGTACTGATTCATGGTTAAAACCTCCCTAAAAACTGCCCCGCCAGCATGGCTCAGTGGTTGAACGCTGACCTATGAACTAGGAGGTCATGGTTTGATTCCCAATCAGGGCAAAGTTGGGGGCTCGATCTCAGCTGAGGGGTGTGCAGAAGGCAGCCAATCAATGATTCTCTCTCATCAGTGATGTTTCTATCTGTTCCTCTCCCTTCTTCTCTGAAAAAATAGGTATTTTAAAAATTCCCTAAACACGAATGAAAGACTATTTGTGAAGAAATAGTGCAGAATAAACAATCTGCAGAATAAAGAATAGCTTCAACAGTGTTCAACATATGCCAAATCTTTTTCACTACCCTCCCCTCCATATAATTTAAAGTAAATCCCACATGTCATTTTCTCTCATGAGTAAGATTTTGAAATACCTCTCTCAAAAAGTTAGGACTACTTAAACACACACACACACACACACACACACGCACACACACACTAGCAATCTTACTTGAATGTCAAATATCCAGTTGTCTTCTAAATGTCCTAAGTGAGTTCTAAAAATATTTTAGACTTTGTGCCAAAAATAAATGTAAAGGGACCAACGTGTTATATAATCTGTGGTATAAATGAGAAGCCACACGACTTGTGTGAAGGCCAAGGACTTCTGCTAGGAAGCTTGTGTACCGCGCTGACTGGGTGCTAACATGGCTTTAGGAGCTCTGCATATAGCACTCATTTAACCCTCTGATACAGGTGAATGTACCATTTCATAGATGAAGAACCTGAGGCCACCCAAAGAGTTTACATAACATGTCTAAAGTCGCTCAGCTACCCCAAATGTCCATCAGCCGGTGAATAAACAAAATGGGGTTTATCCATTCAACTGAAGATTATTTGGCTATAAAAATGAATGAAGTACTAATGCCTGCAACAACATGGATGATCCTCGAAAACATTATGCTAAGTGAAAGAAGCCAGACACAAAAGATCACATGTTGTATGATTCCATTCACATAAAATGCCCCGAATAGGCAGAAAGTAGATTAGTGGTTGGCTAGTCCTGGGAAGAGGGATAGTGGAGATTGACTGCTAAGGTTGTTTTTTTTTTTGGCGGAGATGGAAATGCTCTAAAATTGGATTGTGGCACTGGCTGTACAACTATGTGAATATCCTAAAAAAAAACACATTGAATTGTACACTGTAAGTGGGTGAATTATATAGTATGCATATGAATTATATTTCAATAAAGCTGTTTTTAAAGAAGTAAATTATCAGTTTCAAATTTACCAAACCAAGAAATACTTATTGACCATCTAAAAGGCATATACTAAGTTCCATGCAAGTTACAAAACAAGTTTAAGACACACACCCTGACTTCAAATTGCTTGCAGTTCAAGAGAAAAGGCACACACGCAGCATATAATAATGCACTTTTGGATTATGAATGTGCACCTTTTTTTCGTAAGGGCAGTCAAGTAACTGAACCTGGCTTTCTGATTCATAAAAGACACTGGGAAGGGACAATTTGGGAATGTGAAGCTGCATAGAGTAACTGTACTGTGGAAGACAACTGAAAAAGTGGTCTAGAAACGTGAGGATCACTTGCAACCAGGAAGGTTTCCTGGAGCTGGCATCGATCTTAAATGAATAACAAGGAAAACTGCAGCTCAGAGTCAAAGTGCAGTAAGTACTTATGGTTTTAGGACTCTGTTTTACACCAAGGCTACTGGGCCAGTGTCTAGCTCAATGTCTAGTGACCCCACAAAACCCACATGCCATGTAGATTCTAAAGCCTCCTGGATACACGTCAAAAAGATGATTCCATTTTACAAACACGTGAATTCAGCCAAATTTTATAACAAGGATTTGCATTCTCTAAGATTTTCAGATAACGGTGGCAATCAAAACATGGAATCCTACTTAAGCTGACAAATATTCACAGTTTAACATAGAACTAGAAGTAAAACCCTAATCAATGAAGTAGAAACTCCCATTTTCAGCAGCGCGAATTATGCATCTTTTCCTGAACTGCCTAAAAAGAACATTTCATATTTGGGTGAAGTAGCTTGGGCCCAGAGTAGCCTAAGGACTCAGCAAACAACTCAGCAACATAACCTATCACCAAGCTGCCTTGATAGCACCACAATCCTACATGAAGTACTATCGCTAACATTACAGAGGTCTCCTTACCTTTCACAACATCTGCCACGTTGCAGGTGGGATCGATACTTCCAATGTGTTTAGGATGAGCAGGATTTGTGTCACCACCAAACAAAAGTGCTAAGCAAACACAAAAGGGAAGGGAAAGATTGTAAACAAATCAGGCTGGGATGGTCAAACAGAGAAAAATGGAGGATTCTTGTGTTTGTAAGAATCATTTTAGCATCCATAGCGACTTAAAGTAACAGAATACAGAGTGGAGCAAAAGTGGGTTTACAGTTGTATATGAAACACAAAGTTCATTTTTGTATTATTTATTACTAGAGGCCCGGTGCACAAAATTCGTGCCCTCTCACAGTCCAGGAGCTCTCGCTCCTTACCCCCCACCTGCTAGCTGCTCCTTGGCATTGCTGCGGAGGCAGGAGAGGCTCCCGCCACCACTGCTGTGCTTGCCAGCCATGAGCCCGGCTTCTGGCTGAGCAGCACTCCTCCTGTGAGAGCACACTGACCACCAGGGGGCAGCTCCTGCATTGAGCCCCCTGGTGGTCAGTGCGCATCACAGTGACCAGTCATTCTGGTTGTTCTCTGTAATGCTCGCTTAGGCTTTTGTTATATAGATTGTATCCTTTTGCATATCAACTGTAAACCTATGTTTGCCCCACTCTGAATATAATATGATGATGGGACAACGAATAAGAAAGGATGTGCTTTAAGACCTGTCAGTAGCACTCAGCAGGTCCTAAAGCAGTGACACGTGCCAGGTGTCCAATCCCTTCTTCCTGACCCAATGTAACTTGGATGAAAAAACTTCTTTTCAACTTGACCCACCTTCTCAGTACTTCTGTGGACATTTAATCCAACATTACTAAATAGTTAGAAAACACAGCCTGCACCATTAGGCCAGGCTTGTGAGATGTCTTCATGTTGAACATTTCAAATTACTCCACCACGGAGATTATTTTTCAATGTTGTATACACAATAATATTTGTTCAAGTATTTTTTTAACCCCAAAGTTGTTTTATTTTTGTTTTATTTTTTATCCTTACCCAAGGATATGTTAATTGATTTGAGAGAGAGAGGAAGGAAGGGAGAGAAACATCGATCAGTTGCCTGTTGCCTTCTATAAGCACCCCAGCAAGGAGATCAAACCTGTAACCTAGATATGTGACCTGATTGGCAATCAAACCCATAACCTTTTGGTGTATAGGACGACACTCCAACCAACTGAGCCACCTGGCCAGGAATGTTCAAGTATTTTTAAAAGTATAAATGCTTTCAAAATACACAACATTGGCAAATTTTACTTCTGAATAAAATCCAAAAGAGTCCCAAAGGAAAAAGTAATATAAATCAAGTGTTTATAAGTATATGTATATATAAAACATCTACTTATTTTTGGTGTAGTTATTTTTAAATCAAACAAAAATTGGGAACAACTTAGATTTCACAAAAAGAGAATGCTTAAATAATCTAGAAGAGAGTTTAAATTATAAAAATGCTGAATATGGGCACTAGGCCAATACATAAAGTTCCAACTGATTAAGTAAAGAAAATCAGAAGTGACAAGCTTAGTCCATGATATAAAAACATGTACGCATAGCCCAGCCAGTGTGGCTCAGTAGTTGAGTGTTAACCTATAAACCAGGACGTCACAAGTTAATCCCCAATGTGGTGTATGCAGGAGGCAGGCGATTAATGATTCTCTCTCATCACTGATGTTTCTCTCTCCTTCTCCCTTCCTCTCTGAAATCAATAAAAAATATATATTAAAAAATAAATAGCGGAAGCTGGTTTGGCTCAGTGGATAGAGCGTTGGCCTGAGGACTGAGGGGTCCCAGGTTTGATTCCGGTCAAGGGCATGTACCTTGGTTGCGGGCACATCCCCAGTAGGGGGTGTGCAGTAAGCAGCTGATCGATGTTCCTCTCTCATCAATGTTTCTAACTCTCTCCCTTCCTCTCTGTAAAAAATCAATAAAATATATTAAATAAATAAATAAATAAATGTACATATATATACACAAACACAGATTTAGGTCAGAAAGACATTATAGTTATCTAAGTAGTTTAGTAAGTAGTATATAAGTTCTTTTTTTCCTTCAAGTCTCTATAAATTGTCATATTTTTTAAAATAATGAATTACCTTTATTGTCATATCATCAGAATGATATGCTTTGATTATTGTTGTGAAGAGTTGTGTTTTACTTGTAACTACTATGATTTTTTCACTTGCAGTTGACATTTAATATTATATTGGTTTCAGGTACACAGCATACATTTCTATTTTTAAAAGCTATACATTTAGAACCAACCCACATTTATTTTTTTATGTGCCGGGCATGAAACAGCTGGCCAACAACACAGGCACCAGCTAGAATGAAATAAGGACTGTGCGCCTGCTTTGCCCCTGATGGATATAAGAGCGATACTACCAATCTGGTGTCTCCTTGCCCATTGCCAGGGGGGTCCAACCTTCATGCAATAGTTGTATAACATTCATTTATCCAAATAAATAAAACTAGTAAAATAAAAATACACTAGCCATTTTATGATTCAATAAAGATGATAATTTAGACTCTAGATGTGTGGATACTTTTTCATAAGAATTATGAAATCAGCCCAGCCGGCATGGCTTAGTGGTTGAGCATTGACCTATATGAACCAGGAGATCATGGTTCGATTCCCAGTCAAAGCACATGCCCGGGTTGTGGGCTCGATCCCCAGTGTGGGGCGTGCAGGGGCCAGCCAAATCAATGATTCTCTCTCATCACTGATGTTTCTATCCCACTCTTCTTCTCCCTTCCTCACTGAAATCAATAAAGATGTATTTTTTTAAAAAAAGAATTATGAAATCAGGCAAAGAGACAATGTTAAAAATAAGCCCCAAATTTTTTTGTGGAGAGAATTTTAGTTGCTTTTTTTTTTTCTTATTTGCTTATCAGCCTGGAGAGTGGACTAAATCTCTCAGGATTATAGTTTGGTAATTCAACTAATCTGTTTTCACTGATCACTGTGACATAAAAGACCAATTGCTCATATTGTCAACATGCAAATTCAACATTCCCAGAAATAATATTTTTAAAACCAAAAGGGAAACAATCCAATATCCTGGATAAAATACTAGAACATTCTCTGAGACACACATAAGTGTTTGGAGATTAATACGGTGCCATTAAAGCTGGACCTTCGCCCCCATCAGGAATGGGACAGCAAAGGCTTAGCATCAAAAAGCCTTTCCATGACTTATTTGAACAAAGAATACTAATGAATAGTTTTTTAATAGATAGGATTTACTTAGGAAAAAACTTAACTAGGAATAAAATTTCTACAGACAAAAAATCCAGATCTGTAACATATGGAAGAAATCACTCTGATTACCATTTCAAATCTGGACCAAAGCCCAACTTACTGTGCTGGTTAATAAGCATGCGGAAGGAAATGCGGTTGGTATAGAAGCGATCCAGAAAATATTGGATGTTACTGCTAATGAACGGATCAAACCCAAACTTCTCCTTGTATTCAATCACTCCTTGTGCCATTGTAGGAACCACATCATTGTGTCTATTTCTGACTTGAATAAGAACCTGTAGAAAGCTGTGTGGGAGAGAAACAAAAGTAGTCAGTCTTTGTATCTCATGGTTGACGCATAACCTCCCCAGTTCCATCTCCAGACTACTTACCTTCTGGTATTTCTATAGGTAGAGACATCATAATCATTACAGGCTACAAGGAAGAACTCATGGGAAATAAAAGTATTACCCAAGTTTTTGCCTGAAATTTTCTATAGAAATTCTTTTGGAGACACGAAAAGTAAACAGTTCCAGTAAAGAAAAAATGCCCAAATACCCTTTTAAGGAATCCACTGATATTTTGGATAAATGATCTATCTATCTATCTATCTATCTATAAAAGATTAATATGCAAAGTGTCCTCTCAGGAGTTTTGGACTGGGAAACTGGGAGTTCAATCGCTCACTATGACATGTGCTGACCACCAGGGGGAGATGTGAAATGAAGGCAGCCACCTTCCAATTAATTTCCTTTCAATGTGCATGAATCCATGCACCAGGTTGCTTAGTCATCACATAAATGTGCTTGTCCTCTAAGCTACTTTCACTCCACTTATATGATTTCTCTGCCCATGACTCCTACATAACCTCTCACAGACCACAAAAGATTACTACTATGAGTAACATGACTCACCTTTACTCCTTCCTTCGCTCTGGGCCCCAGGCTTCAAAAATCCCAAATAGCCTAATTAGCTGTGTGCACCTAGGCAAGCTTCCGAAGCTCCCTGAGTAAGAGCTTGTATTACCAAGATCTTGCACACACTGGATGCAGCACTTTTACAACACAGGCTCAAGACCATAAATCGCATCAGACTGACAACCTGTTCCAGAAACTGAGACAGGACTCTGGGAACCACTCAGCAGAAACTGAATATCACATACTCCCATAAATCTGTGTCCTAAAATTCGAAGCTCGAAAGAGGCCAGTTCTAATTTTTAAGATATCAGCCAAGCAACCTGCTACTTGATAATGACTACTGAGAAAACAAAGCTTCTGTATTGGATTCATTTAATTTCAAAACCTTAAATGACAGCAAGAGTTGATAGTAATGCCCAACTGGTGTTGCTCAGTGGTTAAGTATGAACAAGGAGGTCATGGTTCAATTCCCAATCAGGGCACATGCCTAGGCTGTGGGCTTGATTCCCAGCGGGGCATACCAGAGGCAGCTGATCAATGATTCTCTCTCATCATTGATGTTTCTATCTCTCTCTCCCTCTCTTTTCCTCTCTGAAACCAATAAAAAATGTTTTTAAAAAACAAGTTGATAGAAAGGAAAATACTGCATCTGGGGTTCTAACCTTCCTTCCACGTTTCACAGATTCATTGCACAAACACCTAGCCAAGTATAAAACAGGTCAGTATTTTCCCCTTTATATTTTAACTTACAACTAAACTTGACCTAACTACTCATGGCTTGACCCAGCAGTGCTGGCAGTATGGTACATGGTCAAGAACAATGTCCTACAGAAAAGGAAATGTGATTTCCAGATCCAGCTCTACGTATTACTAATGTTATGATCTTGGGCAAGTCACCTCACACCTTGACCTAAGTTTCCCTATCTATGAATTGAAGGGGCTGGGTCAAATGCCTGGCACTGAGGTCTTCTATAACTGTCATATGTAGTTTCTCTAGTTCTTTTAATGGAACACCTATATGTAAGGTGCTCAGTGGCACAATTGTGTGGACCAGGTTTCTACTCAGAAATTACTCAGCACAACGAGCCTGCCATATGCATTCACTAATGTGTTTATGAAACAGGAAGGAAGTAATGTATGAAAAGGATACTTCATTTCTCTTGAGGGAAAGAGCCACACTCAGAGCTAGGGTTTGTGTTTTCTGGTTAAAAATGAAAAACAGAAATATTTCCCATCAGCATGAGAATGTAGTGGTCTTTGGGTATAATAGCAGCAATAGAATCAAAGTTGTCATAGAAAAAGCACATTCTTTTCTGTTTCTCCAAAATAAAATCATTATTGGTTTTCTGTGTTCAAATGTAATAACACTGAACATTTTTTAAAGACTGAAAAGATTGTGTAATAGCTTATTGGTACAGTGGAAGAAATGGGCATTGAGCAAGTAAAAAACTTGGGAGAGCTCTCGCCAATCAATCAGAAGGCAACAGAGAAAAATATATGAAGGACTTCCTGTACTTATGCTGAATAGAAGGGGCAAGAGGGGAAATCCTTGTGTTGGTCCTGATCTTAGAAGAGAAGATTTCAGCTTTTCACTGGTCCTTCCTCAAGTGGCTAAATAGATGAACAAGGAAGAGCAAGCAAGAGTAGCAGATTTAGAAGACTATAAGACAATTTGTAAAAAGAATGGTCAACTGCCAAAGTACTGGTGGATTCAGGGATGTGGATGACAGAGGTTAGACCTTCATATGTAAAAATATTTTTGCAAAGGATAATTCAAGAATTAATACACATTTCAGTGTCACGTAAAAAGTTTTAAATGCTTTTAGTGAAAAATTTCAAACTATTAAATCACTTAATCTATATGTAATAGAGCAGATTACAATTTGTGATTATAATTCATCAAGCAAAACTTTGAATTGTCTGTGATACTTAATTATATAACCAGGAAGTAGTAATTTTAATGTAAAACACATTTCAAATGAATGATGCAACTAATATCTTAAGTAGTAAATGGCTTTGTAAAATGTCACCAACTCAGATGTAAGGTAACAACATACAGGATGTCCAAAACATGCACACACACTTTAACAGCTGATAGCTCAATTGATGTTGCTTTCTTTTCAGCCAGACTAAGTTCTGAACAAAGAAAATTCATCCTAAAATGCTACTGGAAGTTTGAAAATACAGTTACAGTACGAACATTGCCTTTATAATTATTCTAAGTATGTATACATACACACTTAAACAGCTGATAACTCAATTTTTACTCCATTTCAGGTTTAACTGATTTGATATAGTGGGTGAAGCCAGACTAAGCATTGAACAAAGAAAATTTATCCACTGGACTTTTTTATGGAAATACATAAAAGATAAAAGTTTGCAGTACAAAACTAGCAAGAGTTGACTAATTAAAGGTGCACAAATATCAAACAGAATGATTTTTGATGTTTGCGATTCCATTGCTTTACATTATCAGCAGTGCCTGGACCAGAGCAGTCATCAGTTTGAAGAAAAAGGCACTAACAAAAAAAATTATTCATTTCTATAGATTCTTTTAAATTTTGAAAATGAACTGTATGTTAATAAACACGGATTTTATAATCATTCAAAATTATGTATACGTTTCAGGGAGACACTCTATATAATGCAAGAACTTCATCAGTGGCCAAGATTACTAATTTTAAATAGACTACATGAAGATTTTAAGATGTGTCATCATATAATAAAAAGAGAAAAAATTTTATCACTGTCACAAATAGCCTAGTTAGTTAACTGTATGCAATATGCATCTGGATTGTTTTAAGCTATAAAAGTAAAGAATTTATAAGTCTAAATAAATAAATATTTCAAAAAATACTGTAGTCCTAGTTGGTTTGGCTCAGTAGATAGAGCATTGGTCTGCAGGCTGAAGAGTCCCAGGTTCAATTCCAGACAAGGGCACATGCCTGGCTTGCGGGCTCGAGCCAATTAATGATTCTCATCACTGATGTTTCCATCTCTCTCTCTCTCTCCCTTCCTCTCTGAAATCAATAAAAATCTATTTTTTAAAAATACTGCAAAGGACTGAGTAGATAGATTCATGCATACAAAGAGATCACTGCATTCTTAAAACGACCACTAGGTGGAACATTTACTGCAACATTTAGAGGGCCCGCATCAGTTCCCCATAAGCAGGAAAGTATTAAGAATTAGATCATATCATGCTAAACAAAATAAGTCAGATGGAAGATGTCAAGTACTATATGCTTTCACTCATATGTGGGATATAAAAGTGAAAGCAACAAATGAACAAACAAGACAAACAAACAAAACTCCTAGACACAGACAACAAACAGTATGGTGGGTTGCCAGAAAGAAACGGGGTTGGGGGAGAGGTAGTAAAGAATAAAGAGAAGCAAATATACGATGTGGGTAGTGAACACACAATGGAATACAGTTGCTATATTATAGAATTGTATACTTGAAGCCTATATGTACTTTTATTTAAATGTCACTCCAACAAATTTAAAATTTTTTAAAGAATTAGATCATGAACCATAATTTAAGTGTCATTATTCATTTTGTAACTATTATATTTTTAACTCAATTTTTAAATTTAAAAAAGGCAATGTTGAGTCATTACCCATTAAGAAACCTGATGCTTCCATCCAAATTATACTTCCTGGTTCTTATTGACATGAGCTCCATTCACCACACCACATTTTACCTAGACCTTTTGACTTTTAGATGAGTTTGATACCATACTTACTTATCTAAGACCTTTGGATCCTCGGGGCTCTTATTTTCATACTCCAAAAGTTCAAGGAAGCTCTGCATATACCTGAAAAAAAAAAAGACCTACTGTGTTAGCTGTCTATCCAACACCCATTTCTCCTTTCCCTCTTCCGCAGAGTACCCCAAATTTTCACTCAAGTAATATCCTTTCCCTTCCCCTCGCAGTCCAAGTGCTTCGGGAAAAGTCAATGCCACGCACAGCTCCTGGGTGACCTGACTTTTCTCTGGGCAATTCTATTTCTCTTGTCATTCGTTCCTAACTAGTCTGGTAGGCCAGGTCTAAGCCTGTTACTGCATCACATATCCCTGGACACCGGGATTGGCTCAGGAATGGGCATACTGTCTCAGTTCAGAACAGTAAAATAAGAAAGAATTAATGGAGATCTCTGGGAGAGAAATCAATGTGCTCTGCTGTTTTAGTTTGCTGTGTGGATGTGAAGCCTGGGACTTTTTGCAACTGTTCTGTCACCAGGAGGAAATCCAGCCTGAAAGTGAAGCCAACACCATGGAAAGCAGGACCTTGAGAAGCTCATGAAATCTCTGAACCAAAGCAACACCAAAAGCTCATCCTATGGCTGGATCTTATAGTGACAAACAAGCCAATGAATTGTTTCAGCCAGGTTTAGCTGGATTTCTTTCAAAGATACCCTGACACACCAAATCTAGAGTTTAATTACCCAAAAAAGTGCACATAAAATTGTAAGAAGCACATATGTGACACTGAATTGTGCACTAAGGACTTAGAAACCAGAAATAATGAAGGTTTCTTCTCAGAGTTAAACTCTTAAACACTCAGAAACAGCTTCAGGATTAAGAATAGCTCCTCCCTATCCGCCTGGCCAGAGTGGCTCAGTGGTTGAGCATCAAACCATGAACCAGGAGGTCACAATTCAGTTCCCGGACAAAGCACATACCCAGGTTGTGGGCTTGATCCCCAGTGGGGGTTGTGCAGGAGGCAGCCAATCGATTTTCTCTCATCATTGATGTTTCTAGCTTTTTCTCCCTCTCCCTTCCTCTCTGAAATCAATTAAAATATGTATTTTTAAAAGACTAGCTCCTTATCTCAATCAGGGCCAGTATAAGAAATGATATGTCTAATATAAAGATCTAGAGAACACAGAAAAATGGAACCCAGGGAGGCACTTGACTATAGCAGCTACGTTTACACAGGATCTGCTGGATCAGTGGGGATGCAGATTTCAATTACTCAGAGGTGTGTGATCTCTGCTTTGGATCTTAACATGTCCTGAAAGAATTATCTCTTATTCTAATTATGTCTAACAATTAATGACACTAATCCTATTAGCTAGCTCTGATAGAGGAGGAAGCTATTTAAGCAACTAAAAGTGACCAGTAAGCACACAAATAGATAGAAATTATATTTTATTAATCAGCCTCACTTGATCTTTGTGACTATGCATAATATATGTTCATCTCGGGGTATAATTTTAAAGTCTCTGGGCAGATAAAGCTATGGATTAGACAGTGCAAAAATCATCAGGTCAAACCACCCTGCAAGGCCACTCTTCAGAGGGAAAAGAACTAAAAAAACGCATGATCCTGCACTGGATTCCTAAATTGGGGGTAGGGTGTTCTAAAAAGAACACTATTAGGACAATTGATGAAATAAGGACAAGTTCTACATATTAGAAAATATTACTGGATCAGTGCTATATCCCCAAATTTAACATGCTGTGGTTTTGTAAGAGTAGTTCTAAGTAGATACCTACTAAACTATTTAGGGGTAGAAGGAGCATGATGTCTAGCAATGTTTCGGGAAAAAATAACATGTGCGTGTATTATGTATGTGTGTGTTATGCCACACACACACACACACACACACACACATATACACATACAGATATACATACACACATTTATATACAGAGAAAGAATATGAATGAGAATGGTAGAACAAATGTCAAATGGTAGCAATTAGTGAATCTGCGTAAAGGTTCGTAATGGAATTCTTGCTACTAGTCTTGCAAACCCTTCTGTTAAATAGGAAATTATTTCAAAATTGAACGTTTAAGAAAAGGAGGAAATAACGTGTGTGTGTTTAGAACAGCCATGGAAAAGGAATGATGAGGAGCTACAAAGAATCGGCACAGTAATTTGAGTCTATACTTTGCCAGCAATTCACTTTGAAGCTCCTGAAGTACCTTTTAAATAAGTGGTAGTAAATATTTGACTGTCACTGCCAAGACCAGGGGACTTGAAAGTCATCTAGCCTGCCTAGAACCCCCACCACAGTAGCCCCCAATAGTGCTTAACTTAATACTTGCTTTTGGAAATCTCTAACGATGGCCCTGAGCAATAAGGAAGTCTAATGCAAACCTGCTGCTCCTTCTGAAACAAGCCATGCATTTAGGGTAGAAAGCAACTGACTATGAGATCAAAGCCACAGCGCCATCTTCCTGGGTTCCGGGACCCCTGTGCTTCCCACAGGGAGGAGCTGCTGTGTGTCTGGAACAGGGACTGGACACTGGATCTCCTAGACCCCCCAATAGTGTTTCTCAGATAATTCATTCTCAGCCCTATGAATGCATTACAATTAATACAGGGTGGGCCAAGTAGGTTGACAGTTGTGAGTATGTGAAGCACAGAGTTTATTCTTGGATTATTCTTTATTTTCTATTGTATTATTTTCCATAGGAACTGTAAACCTACTTTTTGCTCACCCCGTCTCACTGAGGAATGACTATTGAATGGCCATTCTCTTTCAGTAGCCTGACTTCCACTGACCCGCTCAATGCAAGTTAGTTAATAGTGCCATTCTCCTTGTATCTGTCCACATCATTCCCTTCCCCTAAAATGCTCTCCCTGTCCCTGTCATTTCCAGCCCCCCATCAAGGGGTGGTACAAAATCACTTGTCCCAGAGCACTTCCTCTTTCCCTGCTTGAGAGCACTTTTTGCACCTGGCCTCCCCTTCTCCCCCAGCTTTCTCCAGTGACTTCTACCTCGCTTTTATAATCCAGAGGAGACCTGCCTATATGTTTTTCAAATCTATGCAAACCCCTTTCTAAAAATGCACCCACTCTCCCACATCCTACCACTCACCAACCTCACCCTGCTGACCTAGTCAGGTGTTTATTTACAAATTCAGCTTCCTCGATTAAATAGCACATGCTTTAAGCTCAGCGCTGTATCTGATTGAGCTGTGAGTGATACTTGTTAAAATTTTTCATACTATTCATAGGGCAAATGCAGCATAGCAAGTAGTGATATTTTTCCAATCCAAGGTCCCTTTAAATGACTTAATGTGTTCTAACAGAAGTACTGCCTTCAAGGAACTTCTTTAAAAGGAAAACAAAAGGAGCAAGGCTGAGACTTGATGGAAGCAATATCCCCGATTTAAAGGATTGCAGACCTGCGTACATTGGTAACTGCACTGCTATTCCTCTCTACTTTTTTGTACTCTCCCATTTTTTAAATAAGCCATCGCATTTAAAAGCAGAAAAACAAAAACTGAAAGGTCAAGAAAGTGTCTTGTACAGTTTTAAAGTACTTTCATTAAGGCAATTTTAATGTCAGTTAAAAAAAATCCTAAGTGCCTGGAAAACCCAGCTATCCCGAGTGACTCACTCCTACACATGCGCTGCCTGCACTTTTAGGGAGAATGGTCCCAATGTTAAATGTCCAGAGCATCATGGGAAGACCCATTTGAAGGTACATTATTTACTTACCAACTCTGCACCAATCCCACAGAAGGGCGGCTAAGCAAATTATCCGGCAGAAGATTAACTTCTCTCATGGTGTTAGCCAGGCGTACAGGAAGCTCCTTCCGTAGAAACATGTATGATGTTTTCTCACACGCATTGTCTCTCCCTATTCAGAGATGAAAAATATTCCATGATTCACAATCTAATAGATGGAATAAATGCTGCCATGGTAGCAGTTACTGGTCGGGAGGAGAAAATTAAATAGTCCTGCAACCTCTAGATAAGTTTTTATCCTCTGAAATGGCAAATTTAAGATAATAATTTAATAAGCATAGCAAAAGAACATTTATTCCAAGAGGCCACCTTGAAAGCAGTTTTCCTCAACACAAATCTGCCCCTAGTGTTACCAGTGGCAACTGAAAAAATACCTGGGTCCTAGCCAGTTTGGCTCAGTGGATAGAGCGTCAGCCTGTGGACTGAAGGGTCCTGGGTTTGATTCTGGTCAAGGGCACATACCTGGGATGCAGGCTTGAGCCCCAGCTCTGGTCAGGGCGCGTGGGGGAAACAACCAATGGATGTGTCTCTCTCACATCGATGTTTCTTTGTCTCTCTCCCTCCCTTCCACTCCCTCTAAAACATCAATGGAAAAATATCCTCAGGTGAGAATTAACAACAAAAAATGTGACCTGGGGTATAACCTGGATTTGTTTTCAAATAAATGCTGTGGGAAAACTGCCAAGTGCAAAAGTAGGAGAATATATAAATCGACTTCTGTTCAGAGGCATTTCCAGAAGGCAACAGATCCATTCAATCCACAAATATTAAGATTTTCTTCAAATGTGTTTTTTCAGGGACCACTCTGCCACTCAGGGAAATAGCCACAGACCCCATGGCACCAATTAGAGTGCCTCACTATTGGTAGCTTCTCAATGATTTATTGGAGAATAATACTTTGAGAAATTTGTAGTTTTTTAAAAAAAGAGTACCTGAAAAATCTCCGATTTTGCCTCCTACACTCTAATTTAGCTTTCAAGACAAATTCTTTGTACTCAGATACCATAATTATACATCAGCTTAAACGAGGAATACATCTTTTATACTTAGTTAATTAGAGAACCTAAAAATAAATATGAAATACCTGATTTTTTTAAACCTTTCTGGGGTTTTCCTCATGTAAGTTGAAAGTAGTTTAACCTGTATATTAATGCTGGATACTAGTTTAAATCAAAGGTTTCCAATGAACTTTTTAAAGTAAACTTACAAAATAAAAACCCTTCTGGTTTTAATTGAATGTCCTTTCAAAAGAAGGGTTCTGTTTTTATACGTCTTCTGGCATACTATTTTCCAGTTCTTCTTTCCAGTTATTTGACTTCACTTTTTCCCCACTTCTGTGGCTTTTCTATATTCCTTCATTTTGATTTTCTATTTTTATTCTGTAATTCTCTACTCTATGTTATTTAAATTTACCAATTGAATTATTCCCTAGTATCAGTTCAGAAGATGAGTAAGGAGTGGGTGAAGGACATGGAAAATTCTGCCTTTAGTGAACACAATTAGTCATTGGCTTTAATGCACCCAGGCTTATTTCTTAAGTTCTTCTTCCTCATTAGATGAGCCTTTCATTCTGTTCAGCTTTCTGTTTGTTTTTCCCACTTTGCCCTTCCATTGAAAAGCTGGAGACAATGTCTACATTTGCAAAAGGTATTATTGGCATTGCCTAGAAAGGTCCCAAATCACTTTCCAGTCACCAAGATATAGAATGAATTAGACATAAAAACACAAATGACTTTCAATTTAATGCAGGGAGCCCTCTCAGTGATGGTGGCCATAAAAAAGGAGCATTTGACTAGCCTTCTGAGAGCAAGAATAATAGTTCAGACTTATTTTTTATCCCTGGTTTCCAGAGTGACCTGTATTTCTGGTGAAGCTTTCATAATCTTTTTGACTAATTTACAGGAAGAAAAAAAAAAGCCCACAATTATTTCTTCAGTTAATGAAGAGAACTTTTATCTTATAGTTAGAGGTGAGAAATCTCATAGCCACATGTAGAATCTCCTGTCTGGATTACTTAAAGGCTATCTTTGACCTTTAACACTTTAATCTTTAACCCTGGTGGGGGATAGTTTGGGAATAGTAGTAATGCAATGAGGGAATGGAAAAGGAGAGCAACAAATGGAAAAATTATTAGCAAGGCAACAAAACCCAACAGTGACTGGCGCATTCAGAAAATGTTGCTTTTTCTAAATACTGTCTATGTATTTTTACCATTAACCATCTTAAAATGGATAAAATAACCGAAAAAAATACAATTTTCAGGGCAGCTCTGATTTTTCTCCAGTTCTAAGATTTCAATCTTTTGAAAACATTGCATTTTGGAACTATTAAGTAGTTAATTCTTGGACTTACCACGGCTAAACAATGATTAATTGAAGAGTCCTTCAGAGAAACTGCCTGAAGTGTGAACAGAGAGCTATTAAATGATTGTGAATATCCCTCAAAAGAATCCCTTATTTCTTTTAGCTTAATTTATACTTTTAAAATGTTTGCTTTACTCCATGTCTAGAGATACTATTTCACTGCCTGGAAAGTTTAAGTTTTCCTTTGTTTGTGAAAATTTATTCCTGAATATAAACAGAGATCAAAATAGGTAGCAGATTTGGGGTCTACCAAACTTGAAGCTGCTCTCAACTCCAGACCAGGCCTTGTTATTATCACTAACAGTGTTATTACTGACATTACTGCTAACAGTGAGCCAGGAACTCCAGAGCCAAAGACTGGGGGTTTCACCCTGACAGTGTCACGCGATGGTTGAGCACTGACGGAAGAACCAGGAGGTCCCATTCAATTCCTGGTCAGGGTACATGCCTAGGTTGTGGGCTCGATTTCCAGTAGGGGATGTGCAGGAGGCAGCTGGTCAATGATTCTTTCTCATCAGGGATGTTTCTTTCTCTCTCTCTCTCCCTCTCCTTTCCTCTCTGCAATCAACAAAGATATATTTTTAAAATAAAGAAGTCGACTAGGGGTCTCACACACACCTCATTCCCCATCACATTCAATACCCCAACAACACCCGTATATTACGTGTCCTCTTTTGGCCCAGTGTCTATTTTATTATGCTCACAGATGTTGTGGGTCAGGAGTTTAGACAGGACACCAGAGAGATGGCTTGTCTGGGATGTCAGCTGGGAAAACTCAAACGCTGGGGAAGTGGCAAGACCAGGGTCAGCAGGGCTGGTAGTATCTGAAGGCTTCCTACTTACAAGTGTGCCCTACAAGCATTGCCTACAGGAACACTGCTGGGTCACCCATCAGTGGGCTTCCTCACAGCATGGCAGCCTTGGGCTAGTTGGACTGGGTTTAGTCAACAAGGTGGAAGCTATTTGGCCTTTTGTGACCCAGACTCCTGGGGAAGGGGATCGGACTGGACTCCCCGTCTTGATGGAGGGCTGGCAAAGGCCCGTCGTAGAAAAGTAACGTCATGGACATCTTTGGAAAAATGACACCCGCCTAAGATGTTCACAAGAAGGTATAGATTATTTATTTCTCAAATTACAGTTTTTAAAATATTTTTTATTGATTTCAGAGAGGAAGGGAGAGGAGAGAGATAGAAACATCAGTGATGAGAGAGTATCACTGATCTACTGTGTGCCCTGACCGGGAAATCAAACGAAACCATGAACTCTTGGTTCCTAGATTAAAGCTCAACCACTGAGCCATGCAGGCTGGGCTCTCAAATTACATTTCAAAGCATTCTTCTATGGCTTGAATGTTTCCTCTGGGGTCATTTTTGAGGGCCATTTCTTTATCTTAGCTTCTTTCTTTCTCCTTGTGGACTTCCCTCAGATGGCTGGTGGTCCTTGCTTATTCAGTCATGTTTGAGAGAGAGGCAACCTAAAGATTGACTGACTTGAGTATCCAAAACTCCTGACTATATAGGGCTTTTTGGTGGGAGTCCTAACATCACCCCACCTTTTCTAATCCTTCTTAAATAGTTTATTCAGGGTTGCTAGAGAAGAACCTCCCTTTTGCCTTTTACTTTGCCTAGGGGTAACTGCTTGCCTAATCAAGTTTTGATGGTTAGAGTAGAGGGTGACCATTTTGTTTAAAGACTTTTAGTTCATTCTTCAGGATGGTAAGTATATCACAGTGGAGAATGAATGGGCTGCAGTGGGAGATAAGAAGCAAATAAGTAAGTCCCCACTTAATGCCTTCAATAGGTTCTGCAACTTTTGGTGAAACAACAGATAACAAAACCCATTTTACCACAGGAACTGATATACAGACAAGACTTAGGTTCCTCTGGTGTCTCATCAACATTATAATGAAACAACATTATTTAAGGACCTGCTAGATGGCACAGTTAACTGGTGAATCTAAGGGCTAGATATGAGTGTTAACTGTATTGTTATTATAACTTTTCCTAAGGTCATAAATTTCTCCAAATAAAAGGTTTGGGGGAGACATTAAAAACAACCTAGATATCTAACAATAAAGCAACAGTAAAATAATTACAATAGTGTGCATTTACATGGGGAAATATGCAGTCATTAAAAAGTATTTTTAAAGAAAAAAATCTTCTAAAAAAGGTTTTCTTGGCCCTAGCTGGTTTGGCTCAGTAGCTAGAGCATCGGCTAGCAGACTGAAGGGTCCCAGGTTCCATTCTGGTCAAGGGCACATGCCTGGGTTGCAGGCTCAATTCCCATTAGGGGGCGTGCAGGAGGCAGCCTATAGATGGTTTTCTCTTATCATTGATGTTTCTATCTCTCCCCTCTTCTTTCCTCTCTGAAATCAACAAAAATGTATTTAAAATAATTAACAAAATAAAATGGTTTTCTTGTAACTATAATCAGTCTATTTAAAAAAAACACATAAAAAAGATCTCATACATAATGTGCTACTATATATAAGCAGTCCTTCCTGATGGAGTCTGAAGCCTGTTGCACGTACCTCCATGTGATTATTTGTATTGTCATAGGAATCGAGTTTACAGGGTGACTGTGGTAGGGTCCTTATAATGAAAGATGGAGAGGGTTGTGGATCCTTCCCTGAAGGGCATCTGTGTCTGTGCTGAGGGCAAGTGAATGATTCTACTAGCGCCTTGATCCTCTCTTTAGAAATCCTGTTTGTTTTACTCTTTTGAAAGATAACTGCTCATAAACAGACTAGTGAGAAACCCGCCCCATTGTATGCCAGATAAGGCCAAAGCAAGTTGTAAAAGGATTTCACTGAGGGCCCACAATTAGTGGGCAATCCCCTTGCCATTTCCTTGAATCACTGAGACCAAATCCTGTAGGTCCCAGGATACCTCAGAAAATGGAAGTCCATTAGCACACTGTAGGTGTTTAATATTTATCGATGAGAACTGAAAGTTAAAATACCTACTAAGTTTCAGTATAAACTTACTATAGCAAATAAAATTCAATGGTTCAAGCTAACATTTGCTGATGATGGTAAATTCCTCTTATAGACAGATCACTGCATCCTATATACTATTTGGTTAAGGGGTATTGAAATCCTTAAGAGTTAGGGGGAAGGCCCGTAAGGTAGACAGGAAGGTGATAATATGGTGGCAGTAACTGTCAACATGATGTGCCTGGCCAGATGGAATAGGCATGAATGTTGAGAACGGTTATCACAAATAAGTTTTGACCAGCAAGAACATGTAAGTAACAATCATAGTCAAGGCCACACAGATCTATATCAACCTAATTCCAGAGAGGGTTAGGATCTAGTACTAAGGGTGGGTTGGTGAGTTACAGGATGTCTTGTTGTCATGGAAGCAGGAATAGTTAAGTAAAGGTCACAGTGTACTCATCTTCAAGGTTAACTGAGGCAAAATGTTAAGTTAACCATTACAGTGAATGAAGAGGAGCCACGCTAATTACGCTCAAAGCACAAATGAGCTGAAAGTGCTTTGTTTCTTGGAAAATGATCACTTTATATAGCTTGGAGCTGCAGCCAACAACCTTTAAGATAATTAATACTGGAGATCAAGAGCATCCTACGCAGTTTTTATTCTTAGCAGAAAGCTGATTTCATTCAGGAAATGCTGTGTCACTAATTTCCCATAATAAAAGCATAGCCAACATCTTCAGAGCACCTACCATGTACCATGCACTGTGCTGCGCTTTTTAATGTCATCAGTGCAACAAGCCTATGATTAGATGCTATCATTTCCATTTTGTAGAAAAGGTCACTGGTGTGTAGTGGGATTAAGTGATTAGCCCAAGCTCCCACTGGTGGTAGGCACCACAAATCAAGACTTTAGTATAGTCTACACACAGACTGCTTCTCCCATCCTCAGAGACAATAGGCAGACTAACGAATGGTGGTGATCTTCAGAATAAGAATTACTGCACTGTAAGTAAATAAGTAGGTATCCATCTAACAGTTCAGAAATAATAACACTAGATCACCATTAGATTATGCGATTTCCTAATTGTCTAACGGAACACATTTAGATAAAACCTCAGCATTACTAAAACGCTGTTGGCTAGAAAGAACTGCATTCTGGCAATGGTATATTATATTGAAAGAAATGGTATTTTATATTGAATGAAAAATACAGAGGTTTAAAATTCAGGTAGTTTGAGCTTTTATTTTGGTTTTTCCCCTAACTTTGCTTAGTCAAGATACTCAAGTCATCTAAAATTTAGCATCTTCATCCAAGAAATGGAAACATCTATTCCATCTGGATGTTCTGAGAATTACAGCTACCTCTTCCCATCTCACTATTGCGTCTTCTAGAGATTGGTACAAAAAAGGTAAGCTGCCTCTACTTCCAAAAAGAATAATTTCTGGCTCACTTTGGAAGAGGTGGCCAAGATGCTATGTCAATAACTAGCTGATGCTTTGGCCAGTCTCTTTGTTACCTGGGGCTCCTACTTCGCCATTTGTGAAACTGGGGAATTTGAATAGATGATCTCTAAGCTCAAGCTCCCACTGAATGAATCTAAGAGAAGAATTTGGTTTGTCCTACACCAACCTTGCCTAGTAATACACATCTGGGAACAACTCTGGAGAGCATTGATAGGAGTAAGCAGCCAAGGAAAGTAGCTAAAAATCAAGGACAAGAGTAGTACACATTTACATCTGTTTTCTACTTGTGACCCCCATCCAGAAAGCCTCTAAGGACACTTTGAATAAAGAACAATTCAGTTAATACCTCACATACTCCCAGAAACTACCCCTATTACACGAACAGGTAGGGTGAGCAGGAAAGCATGCCACAAACTCATAGGATTCATCCATTTTGACATATAGCTCTTTGTTCATAGCCTTTGGGCTTAAGCAAAAAGTCTCATCAGAAAGAGTAATAAATTCTAGAGGGACTTAGGTGATAAACCTGACCATGATAAAAGTACTGTAAATGACTGAATGTATAAAAACTTGAACTGTGCGCTAAATAAAAAGGAAACCAACCTTCAGTGTTAACCTATATATACACGAGCAAAAGCTGGAAGGCTATTGTAAAAAAAAAAAATGGATGGAAGAATTGTAAGTGATATTCTTTGCAAATGCCTTTAATTGTATGCTTTGATAATTACCAAAGAAGGGAACACAGTGGGAAACAATATGTACATAGCACAAAAGCTCACTATGCCAGATAGACACAGAATTCATCCAAGTGATTAAAACCCCAGGTTCCAGTTACTACATGGTCAATGGTGCTTTACATACAACAAAATGTAGACAATAAACCCACATGGGAGCGTGGTGGAAATACAACTTTTAGCTTCTATGTTACCTATTACACAATTAAAATCCTAAAACCTCATTTTGGAAGGGCTGTGGAGAAACTGGTACACTTAAAACTTTCATGATAGCCCTGTGGCATAAAGCTATAAGCCCTGGCCGGTGTGGCTCTGTTAGTTGGGCGGCATTTGAAAGGTTGCTGGTTCTGTTCCTGTTCAGGGCACATGCATGGGTGTGGGCTCAGTCCCCAGAAGGAGGCAGTGATTGATGTTTTGCTGTCACATCAATCTCTCCTCTCTCTCTCTTACCCTCTCCCTTCCTCTCTCTAAAAATCAATTTTAAACAATCTTTAAAATTATTTTCCAATATTCTAAAAAAAAAAAGCTATTTAATTTCCTAAGCCTTTCACATGGTAATTTCATACACCATATAGGTAAACTATCAATTACCTGGAAAAGTCTTAGCTATTCCAAAAGCCACACTCCTGATAGCAAGGTTTACTGTTAGTACCAAAGGGGAGAAAAGGAGCTTTATAATTTAAATGCAAATTAAGAGCAATCACTTCAAGCTTCTTTAACAGGGAAGTGAATTAACTTAGTCTAGAGGTCACAAACTTTCTGTAAAGGGCCAGATGGGTCAACTTTTTTGGCTTTGTGGGCTAAACCATCTCTGTGACAACTACTCAACTGCTGTTGTAAAGGGAAAGAAGCAACAGACAATATGTAACAAACAGGAATGACTGGGTGTTCTAATAAAACTTTATTTACAAAAACAGAGGCTTTTAAAATCCATAGAGTGTACCAAAAAAGGAACCCTAAAGTAAAATATGTGACTTCATCAATTGAAACAAATGTCCCACACTGGTGAAGGATGTTGATATCTGGGGAGGGGAATTGCATGAAAACACCCTGTACTTTCTGCCAAATGTTAATGTGAATCTAAAACTACTCTTAAAAATAGTCTATCAATAAAAAATAAAAAAAAACAGGTGGCTGGCCATCAGGCTACTGTCCCATAACCTCTCTAAGATTGCAATATTCTAAAAACAAGAGGATTTGCCCAACTCTGAAGTCAGATTATCATGGAAGTAAAACAACTGAATGCACATACACTGAGTGGCCAGATTATTATGATCTTTGAATGCATTATAATCTGGCCACTCAGTGGATATTCTATATAATAAAAGGCTAATATGCAAATTGTCCCCTCGACCAGGAGTTTGACCAGCAGGCAGGCCAGCCAACCATCCATGTCCCTTCCCCGTGGCCAGGCTGGCCAGACCCCACCCATGCACAAAATCGTGCACCAGGCCTTTAAAATATATATACACACTGAGTGGCCAAATTATTATGTATTCAGAGATCATAATAATCTAGCCATTTAGTGTATACTATTTTTTAAATTTTTATTTACTGATTTGAGAGAGAAACTGATTTATTGCATTCTTTGGTTGATTCTTTTATGTGCCCTGATCCAGAATCGAACCTGCAAACCTTGGTGTATCGAGACAATGCTCTAAACTAACTGAGCTACCTGGCCATGACCAATATTTTTTTAAAGGAAAAGTAGAACCCTGGCTGGGTCAGTTGGTTAGAGCATCGTCTCATACACCAAAAAAAGACAGAAAGAAAGAAAGAAAGAAAGAAAGACAGAAAGAAAGAAAGAAAGAAAGAAAGAAAGAAAGAAAGAAAGAAAGAAAGAAAGACAGAAAGAAAGAAAGAAAGAAAGAAAGAAAGAAAGAAAGAAAGAAAGAAAGAAAGAAAGAAAGAAAGAAGGTTGCGGGTTCAATTCCCCATTAAAGGCACATACCTAGATTTCAGTTTCAATCCCTGGGTCGGGGCATGTATAGAAAGTAACTGATGGATGTGTGTCTCACACATTGATATTTTTCTCTCTCCCTCCCTCTCTCCAAAATTAATAAAAACAGATCCTCTGGTGAGGACTTAAAAAAAAGAAAAGGAGAAGTGGTGGTATTTTCTGATTCTACAAAACCAAGATTTTCCAAATCCTGCCAACAGTATGGTCAATTTCCCAGTGCTTAATGGGAGGAAACCACTCAGTCAACACTAGGTCAGTTTAAGTGTGTTCACGTCTCCCCTTCAAAAGCACACAAAAGGGTAAACACATAGAATGAAACCAGAGCTACACTTTTAGTACCCAGAGTCTGATAAAACCAGGTTATGTTGAAATCCAGCTCTACCAAATCAATAAGACCCAAAAGGCCAATTCTTTCTTTCAGCTGAAATGCTGGTCAATATGCATGAATGAAGCTGAATGAAGTTATCTTCCCCTTTAATTCTAAGTAACTGGCTTGACTCCCAACAGGTTAGTCTAATTCTTGGCAACTCCTCACAGTAGAAAAACCCTACTGCTTACAGGAAAGGTGTGTCTTGTGCATGTATGTAAAGGTACAAAATAAAAACACCCAGAAACAGAAAGTGATTGTTTTTCCCTTTTCCTCCCACAATTAAAAAAAAAATACTTACCTTCTCCACAAACAAAATCCCTATTCTCCCCTGATTTTAAGGAGCTAAAAACACAAGACTTTTTTTTGAAGAGCAGTCATTTGGAACTAAAGGCAACTTCTCAGTGGGTATCAGAATCTTAAAATACTTTCTAAAGGAAAACAGAGGTGGCTGGGCCTTTAAACCTAAGAATAGTAAACACTGGGGAAATGGCTGCTACCTTCTAATAGCTAAAAGCTCAGAGGGTCAAAGAAGCAGTGTGATTCTGGGTAGAAACCTTTCTGGTGGTTTCATTTGGGGGATGCTATATTTAAACACGGAGGCATTATAGAAGTTTAAACTTACAGAACAACTGCTTCAGTTAAAATGGTATCGTGTTTAATAACCTTTATATGGAGTCAGTACTTGCCATTTGTGGAGCGCCCACTCTCTGCAGAGAGCAAAACATCTGAGGAGGCTGTAAGAGGTCACAAGGAAGCAAAGTTCTACCCTCTGCAAAGAAACAGTTTAGAATAAAATGAAATAACAGAAGCCAGGTGCAAATGCCTTTCCTTCAAAAAGTGCAGCGATGCAAAAGACTAAGTGCAAAGGAACTGGAAAATAAAACAAATACGAAGTTAAGTCTGCAAGGGGGGATAAAAGTAATTAATCAAGGAACCAGAAATGGATGGAGTGAAACTGAATGATGTAAAGCATGTCCCAATGAAAATGTGAATCATTTCCTATGAACTCATTCCAGATTCTGAAGGTTCTAGTTTAATTTGTAGTAACAGTCTAAGTTCTCCTTTTCTTATATCAGTAAGAAAACTTTTTAAACATTTATTTTTTACACTTATTTTTCCTTTTTTAATGTCTGTGTTATGTGTTCCATTTTTTCCTAAGTGGAACATTTCTCATAATAGCCATTGTAATATTAGATTATCATTTCCTTGAGGGATGGCAGCAGTTTGGTAGGATCGAGCTATGAAAGTCTAGCCCAGCCCTGATTGGTTTGGCTCAGTGGATAGAGTGTCGGCCTGCAGACTGAACGGTCCCAGGTTCGATTCCAGTCAAGGGCATGTACCTTGGCTGCTGGCACATTCCCAGAAGGAGAAGTGCAGGAGGCAGCTGATGGATGTTTCTCTATCCCTTTCCTCTCTGTAAAAATCAATAAAATATATTTTTTTAAAAGTTTAGCCCACATTTGTATATGGCAATATTCTGGAGCTCCCAACCTGACAGTTAGTTACCAAGCAGAGTTTTTAGGACAGTGGTCAGCAAACTGCAGCCCGAGAGCCACACGCGGCTCTTTGGCCCCTTGAGTGTGGCTCTTCCATAGAATACCACGGCCTGGGTGAGTCTATTTTGAAGAAGTGGTGTTAGAAGAAGTAAGTTTCAAAAATTTGGCTCTCAAAAGAAATTTCAATCATTGTACTGTTGATATTTGGCTCTGTTGACTAAGGAGTTTGCCGACCACTGTTTTAGGACAAAATTTTAGCTTGTCTTCAAGATTTTGTTCTTTTTCTTGCCTTTTTCTTCTTAAGTGCAGGACAACTGTACTCCCAATGCCCTAATTTTTACACTATCTGCAAATGTCTAAAGGCAATAAGAAAGAGTCTGAGTAGACTTTGTTTTTTGTTCTAATTTCTGTTCCTCCATCTTATTAAGGGAATCTTAATGACTAGTTTTTATAACAAAGAGACAACTAAGAAAAAAAAAACTTGTTTTAATTTAGAAGTTTTCCAATTAAAAGGATCCAGTGTCTGGCCTGGACAGTAGGATCTATAGTGACTCAAACTGTTAGCAGTGAAACAACACGAGTTAGACCTCATTCCAGCAACCTTGGTATTTGAGTTCTAAGAAAGGATTCAGAGTCAAGACTCCAATTATAAGAGGAATTTTCTTTAGAAAGTCACGAGGGTAGAAAAGGTTGAGATAGCAGGACTGCATGGGCTCAGGAAAAAAGTTAAGAGAGGCAAGAGAAAGGCCTTTTGAGCTTAGAAAAAAGACAAAGTTAACACGCCTGAGGGGAAGGAGAGGGAGAATGGAAAGGTTCAAGCAGGCTCGAGAGAGAGCACCTGAGTTAAGAAGAAGGGAAGACACTGATCACTCAGAGAACTTTTAATTCATAACAACTACTTAACAGAAAGACCTCAAACTTTTGCAAATATAACGGAGAACTATCATAACATTAACTGCCCAAAACAATAAATTGGTCCCCAAATTCTGAGAGTAACAGGTTTCAAGAAAGAAGAGGAAAATTTATATTGAGAAATAAAATGTTTATTCTGACCATTAAAAAATGTTATGTTCCTCTTACTTCTAGTAAAAATTTATGTCTGAAGCCGCACTGTCCAATAGAAATATAAAGTCAACTACATATGTAATTTTAAACTTCTTGGTAGCACAGTAACATAAAAAGAAACTGGTGAAATTTTTGACATTTTATTTAACCCAACCTCTCCAAAAGATTATCATTTCAACATGGAATCAATACAAAAATATATTGAGATATTTTACTATCTTTATATTAAGTCCATGAAAGCTGGTGCATATCTTATACTTAAAAATCTCAATTCAAAGCTAAATTTCTATCAGAAATAACTAACTTATTATTAGATGTCATCAAATTTATAGTTAAGGTAGATTCACATATCCGAATTGTTCCAAATACACTTAAAAGTTTTCCAATTAACTGAATCAAGTAGCAATTACATCAATTCAGTTTCTCAGCCACACAAGCCACATTTCAAGAGCTCAATAGGCTCAAGTGGCAAGTGCTGACCATACTAGACAAAGAAGGCTAAAGAAATAAAATTAGATGTATTTAGTAGAAAATTAAAGCATTAAAAATAGAAAGGAAACAGAAAGTATAAATGTTTATCATAGCAGATGACAGATCTGTTATATCAATAAATATAAATTGATTACACTTAATCACATAAAAGAAAAAAAATTTAATACATTTTTATTGATTTCAGAAAGGAAGGGAGAGGGAGAGAGATAGAAACATCAATGATGAGAGAAAATCATTGTTCAGCTGCCTCCTGCACACCCCCCTCTACTGGATATCAAGGCCACAACCCACGTATGTCCCCTTGATAAGAATGGAACCCAGGATCCTTCAGTCCGCAGGCTGACACTCTATATCCACTGAGCCAAACCAGCTAGGGAAGAAAAAAAAAGTTTAATGCACAAAGCAAAACCTAACTTTATACTGTATTTCAAGGCAATATTATAAACAAAGTAATTCTGAAAAAAAAGAATGGCAATGCTCTACCAGAAAATATAAACAAGAGGAAAATAGGGATCTAGATCTCAATGTCAAATAAGAGTGAATCCAGACCAAGAAGCATTAAACTAGTAAAAGGGGAGCACTCTATGGCTAAATGGTACATCTCACAATGAGGTAACAATATCTACACAGCAAACATAACATTAACAAGCATAAAGCAAAAACCGTAGGCAATATATGAAGAAACAAAATAATATTAGGAAACTTGAACTTCTCTTGGGCCATACAGATCAAGTAGATTAAAAAAAGTAAAAGTAGAACCCTGGCCATTTTGGCTCCATGGTTAGAGTGTTGACCTGCAGATGGAAGAGTCTGGGTTCAATTTCCAGACAAGGGGCATGCACCTTGGTTACAGGCCCAATCCTGGCCTGGGTCGGGGCATGTGCAGGAAGCGACAGATCGATGTGTGTGTGTGTGTGTGTGTGTGTGTGTGTGTGTGTGTGTCCCCTCCCAGACTCTCCCTTTCACTTTCTCTAAAAATTGATGAAGGGAAAATATCCTCAGGTGATGATTAATCAAAAAAATAAAAGTGAAAAGTTAAACAACATAATTAATATGGTAGATTTGGGTTATGCTCTCTTCTTTGTAACCTGAGAAGAAAGCATAACTCAAAGAACATTCACAAGAAATAACCAAATATTGGGCTACAAAATAAACATCAATAAATTAAATGATGATTCAGATAACCTTCTCTGATGACAATGCAACAGCACTAAGCATAAAGAAAAATAGGGCTATAAAACTGTAGCCCTACATACTGAGATAAACCACAGAGCAGAAGAGAAAGTCAAAATAGACATTAATGAACTAGAAACAAACGTCATAAGACTAATCAACGAATCCAATCACATAAGCCACCATCTAATCTAATCAAGGAAGGGGAGAGAACAAATATATAATAAAGGGGAAAGAGCCACAGAGAAAATTAAGACTGATAAGAGACTACTATCTCAGCAATGAAAACTGACTTTGAATCCCAATGACTAGAATAATTTTCTAGAGCAATACATCAAAATGGACTCTAAAAGAAACAGAAAACCTATACAGATCAATACCAAAAAAGTTGTCAAAAAACAATAGACCCCAAAACAACTAGGTTTAAAAGGTTTGGGGGGTGGGAGGGAGAGTTCCCTAACAAATCTTTAAAGAACAGATCTTTAGAAGGATAAATTGATCTTAATATAGAAAAAAAAATTATTTTCTGAAACAAGCATGACATTGATAAGAAAAATCTAACAAACAGCACTTATAGCTGTTTGCAATATAATGAACCCAGAATTCATCATACTATTCTCTCTACTTCTGCATGCGTTTAAAATTTTCCATAATAAAAAGCTAAACTAAAATGCTATCTAGACACCATTTTCCACTTATCCAAAGTTTGACAACGAGGTGGTGAATGTGTAGGAAAATAGGACCTCTCAAACTTCTAGTGAAGATAAAACACAACCTCTAAGGCAGGCAGGTTGACAATGTTTATCAAGATTTCAAGTGCACATGCCCTTTGATGTAGTAATCCCATGTTTAGGAATGTGTCCTATATATACACATCATACATGCACCAAATGCTCACCATAATTCATTGTAGCACTGGTTGTCATAGCAAAGATTCAAAACAACCTACTAGCCTTCAACAGGGAGTGGGCTAGTGAATTATATAGCACACTCATATAAATAAGTTCTCTGAAGCCATAAAAAAAGAAGGTCTGCTGATACAACTATGGAAAGCTCTCTAGGTATTCAGTTTAAAAAGCAAGTTCAGACAAAAGTATAAGCTGCTGTTGGCACACAAACAGGGAGGTTATCGGCCTAAAGTGGAAAACTGACTTCTTTATGTCCTTTTGCACCGTTTGAATTTGGAACCATGTGACTATAATCTCAGACCACAAAGAAAACTTCATTTTTCAAAATCCCATCCTTTAGAACGCACTATTGTCATTATAAACTCTTGATCCATTTAGACCACTTGCTATTCTTCCTACACTTTGCTCTGTGGAAGAACATATTTCAAGTAAAGGTTGAGTTCAAGAAACGTTTATCATTTTAAAGGGCAAAGAGCCCAGCTGGCGTGGCTCAGTGGTTGGTATTGACGTATGAACTAGGACAGTCGTCGGCAAACTGAGGCTCGAGAGTCGCTGCAGTTTGCTGACCACTGAACTAGAAGGTCACGGCTTGATTCCCAATCAGGGTATATGCCCAGGTTGTGGGCTTGATCCCCAGTGTGGAGTGTGCAGGAGGCAGCCCATCAATGATTCTCTCTCATCATTGATATTTCTCTCTCCCTCTCCCTTCCTATTTCAAAAAACAAAATAAAGAAATAAAGGGCATTCAGAAAAAAAGGCACATTGATGATAGACAGCACTCTAGATTCAGATCATCTAATTAGTGGTTTTCAACTGTGTGTTTTAGAACCGGAGGATCTTCTAAAAATGCCTATAACCTGCACCCCGTCCCAGACCATTTATATGAGAAGTTGAGGTGATGGGGCCCAGGTATGATCCAAATACTTCACAGCGATGGTCCTCAACAGAGAGTGATATTGCTCCCCCAGAGAACACCGCACTCTCAGGAGACCTGTCTGGTGGTCACACCTCAGGGGTTGGGGTTGCTCCTGGCATCAAGTGGGTAGAGGCCAGAGATACTGCTTTAGTAAATACGCAGGGCATCCCCCTCAGGACAGTGACCTGTTACAAGACATCAAGAGTGCTGAGACTGAAAAATACTCCTTTAAAAATAAAAGCGCTGCTTAGTAAGATCATATAAGTTTCAACCAATGTTACCCTAATAAATTTAATAAATAAAATTTAATAAGTAAAATAAAATAAAATTGTAAATGAAATAACAACCAGTTCTAGTCTTCTCTCTTAAACAAGGAATTGACATAATAAAGCAGTTCCAGTGGCCATAGAAGCAAGAATGTACTTGTTGACATGGTTCTAACAAATACTGAAGCGTAACCCTCTGTGTATGTCCTTTCTCTGGCCCCTGTCCAGTTACCCTAATCAAACATTTATGTCCTGTTTGTAAAGTAGCCAGGGAGAAGGTCATAAAGTTCACAAAGTGGCAGTGTGTGGGTCAATATGGCCATGCATCTATTTCATGGGAGCTGTAAGTTTTTAAAAAATATATTGAACTGCCCGAACGGCATTGGCTCAGTGGTTGAGCATGGACCTATGAAGCAGGAGGTCACGGTTCAAATCCTGGTCAGGGAACATGCCCAAGTTGCAGGCTGGGTCCCCAGTGAGGGCGTGCAGGAGGCAGCCAATCCATGATTCTCTCTCACCATTGATGTTTCTCTCTCTCTCTCTCCCTCTTCCTTCCTCTCTGAAATTCTCTTCCTTCCTCTATATATTGAACTGGTGCCAATCAGCTGCCCCTTCTGGAGCCAGCATATACCTGGGAATTTGCCCCTACCTGACTGACTCATTTGCCCTCCCCTCCTAGTCCTTGAAGCATTTGGGTGCCCTTCCCTGCAGTTTTCTGTAATCATACACAGGCAGACAGCCTCTATTTCTCCCACCTCACCTTAAAAATACCCCATACCCATTCTAAATTCTAAAGCTCCCATATCGCTTGCCAAAATGGAACTAGCTTTATGACCTTCTAGCTTCTTTCAGGACCTAGGAGAACTAAGAGAAGGTGTTCTTTGAGATGATCTCTGTGTGACAACTCTCTTCCAGTTGTTATCATCAAAGGTAGGCTGTCTGCCACCCAATTCACCTCTGGGTATCACAAACAAGCTTTAGGTTCTAAGGAATTCCACTACTGTACAATTCTGCATGGGCTCTTCTGTGAAATTCCTTATAAGGAAAAGACTTCAATTACTAGGCTTCTCCCAGGATCCTACATTAGTGTATCCCTCCACCCCTCCCAAAACAGGTCAGAGGCCTTTATGTGAAATGTCCATCAAAAGGTTAGGCAATTTTCTTTCCAGAAGCTCACCACCTTTCCTTTGAAATTACAATCCCAGAGTTTTGGAGCTGTGCTTTAGAGATTACCTGGTACAATCCACACATTTTATTCATGAGGAAAATGAACCCCAGTGAGGTTCGGCCCCTTAGCCAAGGCCACACTCGAGTCAGTGGCAGAGCAAAAATTAGAACATTGATTTCCAGATACTGTTCCCATGGGTTTTCCACACTAGCACTATCCCCCACTGTGGTTTTTCTACTCAAATACCATTCCTTGCCAAGACACCTATTAACATGGGCAGATACTAGCTGCCCTAGAAATAAATCAAGTGAAATTTCACCAAGCTATTAGAGCTATCACTTTAACTTTGAGGGGGTGGGGGGAGAGGAACTGGGAGTTTGGGGGTTTCTTTTGTTCTTTATTGTGTATTAGCCCGCTTCAGTTGACCCTAATAGAAGGCTGACACCTTCAGAATCTTCTCTAAACCACCAATTAAAAGATGGCAAACGTGCCGTCTCTAGCAACGGTGACATTTCCTTTCTAAACTCTGAAGTCAGAAGTTACCTCAGACCTCTAAAATGCTCACAAGTGGCCAGATAGGGCAGAATAAAACTACTGGGGAAGCTTTGGGGAGCGACGTTTAAGATCCAACAGCCACCAAACACCTCACTGCACTTCAATTTTCCTCATCGATCCCTGAAAATTGCTTTCTTAAACTTTAATGTTATTGCAACTTCACCCTAGTCCCCTTTCCTATTCCCACGTAAGCATGGACATCACATGTTGTATGTACATTGGGTCTTCCCGGAGGATTCTACCTTCCCCACACTTGATAGTTCTTATGTCCACCTGATATCACCCCTTGACGTTTCCATTAAAACGTACGAAATGAACAAAGGTGAATGATGGGTTTCTTCTCCCTTGGGAGCTTAGAACAAACACCGTTGCTGCTCCATTTGTGTGTGCCTTCGAGGATGCCGAGTTCCATGCTGATAGGTACCTGGGTTAGCCCTTTGGGTTTACTTTGAGGTGTTTCACAACCAGCCCCCTGGCACTGGGCAATCAGGAGTATTTGCTCAGCGGCTGAAAAGGCACCACTTCGGGGGAAACACGATCCAATTAGCATGAGGTGGTGGAATCCATTCCCATCTCAGCTAGGCCTCAGGCGGGACGGGCCCGGCTCCCACCTCAAACCCGCGGAAACGGCCCCCCGGCCCAGCCACCCGACCGGGGAGAAGGCGGCCAGGACACAAAAGTTGAGGCGCCACCGGAGGCGCCTGGGTCGTATGGGAGCTCCCCCCCCCTCCCCAAAACCTAAGGCGTGTGCAGCCCAGGCCTCTCGAACCCGTTTAACGTAACACGACGACGACAATAGTTCGAATCCTGCTGCTCGAGCCACGCGCGAGCGCTGTTTCTCGGCAGGAAAAGAACAAAATGCCATTGCATAATTTATACGACCTCAAGGTGTTTCTAAACGGCTCTTACCCAACCCCCCCCCCAAAAAAAGAATCTAAAAATAAAAACTTAGAAAAAGCCATCCGCATTCCGCTGCGAAGTTTTAAGGGCGGCGGGGTCGGTATCAAGTAGATTTGAAGCTAAACATGCAGGTTGGGGGGAAGGGAGTCCCGACCGGGAGGAGGTTCTGTGTCTACCGGTAGGCCCCCGACCCGTGTATCAGGCCTTGTCCCTGCGCGCCCCGAAATGCGAGCCCCTGGAAGAGCCCCCGGGCATCCCGGAGCCCTGCCTGCGGTTCCCACGACTTAGGTGGCCGGAGACCTGAGGCGACATAGGGCCCCGAAGGCAGCGGCCCCGCGCCCCGAGGCTGTGGGGACGGTGGCGACCACGGGAGCTCGGGACCCCGCACTTACCGAAGTCCAGGAACTGCTTGATGGAGAGCGGCGACGGGGAGAAGCGGGAATAGCGCTCAATCTGCTTGGGCACCGGCTGCTTCAGCAGCCACCGGAACAGCCGCATCCTCGCCGGGGCAGTGCACACACCAGCCGAGACACTCAGGCGGCCGCAGGGGCCGGAGCAGCCGAGAGGCGCAGATCGGTCACGTTCGCCAAGCGCGCAGCCTCCGCCTCGGCCTGGGCGCGGGGATGCAGCTACCTCAGCAACGGCTGCAGCAGCACCAACAGCTCCAGTTACGGCGCAACGCCCGCGGCTTCCCCAGGCCCCGCCCCCGGGGGCGGAGCCGGCCGCCGCACGTACGCGGCGCCCGCGGGGAACGGAGGGGCGGGGCGGGAGGGGCGCGGCCACCGCACGCGCTGGCCGCTGATTGGCCGCTGCCGCCTTCGCTTTCTTTGGTGGCGGGGCGCCTGTTCCTCCCTCGCTCCCGGGGTCTCCGCCGAGTTGGCCGGGGGCCCCTTACCTCACGTCCCGCCCCCGACTGGGTCCTCAGTGGCCGAAAGGTGGCGGAGGTGCAGGAGGATTGGGAGAAGGCCTGGGCCCACGTCGGGAATCTGATCCCACACGCGGCTCCAGGCCTCTCTCAAGCGAAGGTACCTCTTCCGGGAGGCTGGCTTGTTGCGCTTCTAAGTGCTCCTTACATCTTCACACTTTGATTTCCAGGTTCTGTTTGCCAGTTAACTGTAGTGGCTGTTTCAGGCTCTCCATTACCACCACCACCACCTTTGGGCCGAATCAAATGTAAACTCACTGGCTCTGCTTCCTTACCATCCCTCACTATTGGCCAGGATTCGCTGATATGTCACGGACTCATTGTTTCGTGCCCCCCCCCCCCTCGAGCCCCGCCCCCTCCATCCCTCCCACCCCCACTCTTGTGAACATCTTTGGACAGGATTGTGAGGTCATAGGCTCTGCTTAGTGGCCTGCATCTCCTGCTCCCCAACTACCTCCCCACCCTCTCACGGGGGCAACACTTTTAGACAAGTTAATTAAGTCACTGTCACCACCACCATCATTGGATGGTATCAAATTTAAGGTCACTGACACTCTGTTTTGTGCCTCCCCCCTCTGGCCCCTGTGCACTCCCCCTAATACCATTAGGGTAGGATTAATTATAAGGTCACTGACTCTGCTTCATGCCCCCACCTCCACTAGGGTTGAAAGGATCAAATTTAAGGTCATTTGGCTACCTTTCATACACCCTCATCACTGCCACCACCATAGGACAGCTTCCTGTTTCTTGCTTCCCCATCAGCAGCACCACTACTTTGGGACAGAAGTGTATGCTTACACTGTGTATTGGGTATTCTTTGTCTACATAAGTGTGAACTTGAACTCAGGGTTCAGTACATGAAACCATTATTTCCTAATGTGGACATATGAAGTACTGCTTGCTTTAACCATTTCCACCAAGCCTTATTTTATTTTTTGGCAACCGGCAAGCCTCAATTAAAATGAAAGGCTGAATATTTTCTAAGGAATGGTAAAAGTGCAGCTAGAAACCACTCCTTTGGTCTGATTAGACTTTTTCTCACTGAATAAAATTATTGGTGTGTAGCTACTTAGCTTTTGTGCCTCCGATTGGTATTTATGCATTCAATTCTATTGCATCTCTACTCTGAACTTAAAGAACACTAATTCATACACTCAAAGACATCCAATGATCTTCTCCACTTCTAGATTTTCAAATCATCGTGGTGGTGGTATGGTATATGGACTACCAGGTCTTTTCCATTCAAACCAGAGCCTGAAAGAGAAATACTAACAACCTCTTTATTTTTTAAATATATTTTTATTTATTTTAGAAAGGGAGAGAGAGAAACGTCAATAATCAGAGAGAATCATATTGGCCACCTCCTGCAGGCCCCACACTGGGAATCGAGCCTACAACCTGGGCATGTGCCCTGACTGGGAATCTAACCGTGACCTCCTGGTTCATAGATCAATGCTCAACCACTGAGCCAGGAGCTTTGCTAGCGGAGCTAAGTAATCCTGTTGGTGCGGGTGGGCAGGCAAGAAGACCCTGTGGCCTGTGGTTCCTCCAATGACTTTCTTAGATGCTACCTGTAGGCAGCATGTACTTGTTGGCTATTGTGGGAGTCAGTAAGCAGGAAGGATTTGAATATTGGTAAAGAGGAAGAATTTTCCAACTTAAACTGCAAATGCTGCTGATGTTTCTGAGCTTCAAAATTACTTGTTTCACTTCTTCCTTTTCCACTACACAAAGTGCTACTTTAAATATATGTATTCTGTTGATTTGATTACCTAAACTGTCATGTGGGTAGTTTTATGGATTGTTCTAAAGGTGGCAAATCTTAGATGTTGGGAATAATTATAACAGAAATTGTGCTCAGAAGACCCAGTCCCAAGTTTGGTTCTATCATTAAGTAGCTGTGAGACCTTAAGCGAGTCACTTAGACTTTCGGTGTCCCAGTTACCTTTTATATCAGATGAAGAGAGCTGATTTCTCTCCCTGGCATTTGTGACAATCAAATGAAATAAATCATATCTAATATAAACACAAGATATTGTTGTACCTGTTTTATAGAGCAACACATATATTTTTAGCTAATAGTTTTGTGTAAATTGGCAATATCCAGACGCTAAATTAGTGGGTTGCTTTCAGTGAGAGTTGTAGTTAGAAGAGAAAGGTCTTGAGAGAAATAAATAGATCTTGATGAATTTTTTTTGATTCCTGCACACACCAAGGTCTTGCTCAGAGGCCCCACTTCCAGTGGCTTTTAAAGCAAGATCCCTGAGCCAGCGGTAGGAGTGTCACCTGGGAACTTGTTAGAAAGCAAATTCTTGGACCCCCGCCTCAGACCTACTGAATCAGAAACTCCGGCGTGGGGTCTGGCAAGCTATGGGGTTTTTAAAGATATAGCCACAAATTCTTTTATACTCTATTCCTCAAGAGACTTAGTAGTACTTGCTTCTCACGAACAGAGGATAGCTAGAGTGATGAGACCTCACTTGAAAGAGTAGCTTATAAAACAACTTCAGCCCTACAAAATACACTGGGGGGCCAGATGATTATGATCTCTGAACACATAATAATCTGACCACTCAGTGTGTGTGTGTGTGTGTGTGTGTGTGTGTGTGTGTGTGTATTAGGGGGAGGGGATATGGGTGGTTGGCCAGCCTGCCTGCTGGTCAAACTCCTGGTAGAGGGGACAATTTGCATACTAACCTTTTATTATATAGGATATCCACTGAGTGGCCAGATTATTATGCGTTCAGAGATCATAATAATCTGACCACTCAGTGTACATGACCAGTAATTCCCCAAAATCATCACAGTCATGCAAAACAAGGAAACTGTCACAGCCAAGAGAAGCCTAAGGAGACATGGTGGCAAAATATAAGGTGCTGTTCTGGATGGGATTCTGGAAAGATACAAGGACATTCTGTAAAAACTAAGACATTCTGAATAAAGGATGGGCTTGGGACCAAATTTGTTTAATAATTATGTATCAACATTTGTTCCTGAATTGTAACAAATGTACCAAGCTAATGCAAGAATGGGAACTCTTGTACTATCTTCTCAATTTTGCTGTAAATCTTAAACTATTCTAAAAAATAAAGTCAACTATACAATATGGTATTATTGATTATAGTTTTCATGTTGTACGTTACACCCCCAGAACTTATTTATCTTTCAACTGGAAGGTTTGAAAGTTGTTAAGAAAGCGGATCTTATAAGTTCTTATCACAAGGGAAAAATGTTTATAACTATGAGTTGGTGGATGTTAACTGAATTTATCACAGTAATCATTTTGCAATATACTAATATATACATACATATATATAAAATCATGTTGTACACCTTAAACTTACACAATGGTATATGTCAATTATATCTCAATAAAACTGGGGAAAATAGGTATCTTTTGATGACAAGCTGTAAACTAAAATATATTCAGATAATGAATATATTATGAAAAATATATGAAAAAACATGATAGCAATAAAAATGAAAAAACATGATAGCAATAAAAATGTTATAACCATAGAATAACTACTGAACATTTAAAGAACAGGTATTGCAAAACTAATAATAATAAAGTGAACAGCCCTAGCCGGTTTGGCTCTGTGGATAAAGCATCGGCCTGTGGACCAATCCATTCCAGTCAAGGGCACATCCCTGGTTGGGGGTTCAATAGCAAGTAGGAGGCATGCAGGAGGCAGCAGGTCAATGATTCCCTCTCATTCTATCTCTCTCCCCCTCTCCCTTTCTCTCTGAAATCAATAAAAATATATTTAAAAAAATAAAGTGAATTTAAAAAAAGACGATGGCTTTCATCTTGAGGTTCATAATCCGTCTTTTTCCCTCTGACTCAGAAGTCTCAGCCCTGTGGAGAGGCCCACAAGAGTGAGCTTGGGCTCTTGCATCTTGGCCACCGATAAGCCATCCACAAATATCACCCAGCCTCCTTTGGGAAAGCTGGTGTGAAGCATTACCGCTTAAAGAGGAACCAGAGCTTCTGGCCAACTGTCAACCTTGATAAACCGTGGACCTTGGTCAGTGAGCAGACACGGGTAAATGCTGCCAAAAACAAGTCGGGAGCACCTGTCACTGACATGGTGCGGTCCGGCTACCACCAAGTTCTGGGGAAGAAGGGAAGGCTCTCAAAGCAGCATGTCCTGGTGAAGGCCAAGTTCCCCAGCAGAGGAGCCGAGGAGAACATTAAGGGTGCTGGCGGGGCCTGTGTCCTGGTAGCTGGAAGCTACATGGAGGGAAGTTCATCACATGCTCACAAGTGCTTTTGACTTAAAAAAAAAATGAGCTTGGAAGCAGGTCCCTTTAGAAGCAGACCCCTCCCCCGCCCTGCACCTCAACTAGAACCTCCGGAGAGACACAAGCACTCAGCTAAGTGGCTCCTGGACTCCTGACCCACAAAAACTCTCCCAGTTGGGTGAATGTTTGTCCTTGGCTGATTTATTATGCGGTAACAGTTAGCTCATTGTGATGCATATTCAGGAGTGAGAACTGCTCTGCAGCCCTATGCACTCTAATCCAGCCCCTTATCCCTTCTAGTTAATTCCTCGCACCTCAGCATACTCGGCATTTTGACATCAAGGGAGGTCTTCCCTGACCGTGAAAGTGAGTTGTCCCTCCTTGCTATATGATTTCCTGGTTCTCTGTGCTTCCTACTGTAACCCTCAAAATACTCTGGCATAATTTGATTAATGCCAGTCTTCAGCAGGGGGCATAAACTCTGTGACCACTAGGCCCAAATCTGGCTTATTCACTGCTTCCTCTCCAGTGTCCAGTCACTACTTATTTGGATTCACAATACTAGAAATATTTATTAGGTAAATGAAAATCAGCAACTGCCCGGCTGGTGGTGCTCAGTGGTCAACCTATGAACCAGGAGGTCACAGTTCTATTCCCAGTCAGGGCACATGCCCGGGTTGCAGGCTCAATCCCCAGTGTGGGGTATGTAGGAGGCATCCGATTGATTATTCTCTCTCATCATTAATGTTTCTATCTCCCTCTCCCTCGCCCTCTCCCTTCCTCTCTGAAATCAATTAAAAAAAATTTAAAAAGAAAAAGAAAACGAACAACAATAACAAAACCTACCCCCAAATTGCATTCCTTTCCACTAGCTTTCAATGGAGAACAAAGGCAAGGGTAGTGCTCTGAGTAATCCAAGCAATAATGGAAACTTTATTAATTCATAATTTGATGACATCAAAAGCCCAAATCCAAAGTGGTGTGGAACATAGGAGGGGGGGGAAATAACCACTGATTATCTCATCATCACTACTTGGTGGATCTTGTTATAAATTGCCTCCAACCTCACTTGATTTGATGAAATTCTGGTTTCCCTGTCTTTTCCTCCTCCTTCCATCTTCACACTCAACCAACATTTTTTGAGCAACTACTGTGTGCTCTGTGAAAGTACCTATGTTATCTCTTCACAGTAAATCTGATGGATTAATATTAGCCTCATTTTACAGGTGAGTGAACTAAGACACAGAAAAGTTAAAATAATTAAAGATTACACAGCTTGTAAATGACAGTCTGGGTTTGAGTCCTGGTCTCCTGACTCTCAATTTTATCAAAATTACCAGCCTGCGCTTTTTAAAATAGACTTCATTGTTTAGAAGAATCTTAGCTACACAGTGAAATTGAGCTGAAAGTACAGGGAGTTCTTGCCTACCCCCATACCCCAAGTATACAAACTCCCCACCATCAACATCTTGCACCTGAGTTTGTTACAATCAGTGAACATATATTGATACATCATTAGCAACCAAAATCCATACTTAACTTGCACTCCTGGTGTTGCACATTATATGGGTTTAGAAAAATGTCTTATGATATGATATATATTCACCATCATGGTGTCATGCAGGATAGTTTCACTGCCCTAAAACTTCTCCGTCCTCTGCTTATACATCTCTCCCCCCAAACCCTGGCAATCACTGATCTTTTCATTGCCTGCATAGTTTTGCTTTTTCCAAAAACCTTATAGTTGAAAATGATACAATATGTGGTCTTTTCCATCTGGCTTCTTTCACTTTGCAAAGTGCACTAAAGATTCTTCCATGTGTTTTTGTGGCTGGAGAGCTTATTTATTTTTAGATCTGAATAATATGTTATGGTCTGGATATACCATAGTTTGTTTATTCATTTACCTATTAAAGGTGATTTCCATTGTGTCCAAGATTCGTTCACCAGCCCTTTTTTTTTTAATTTTAAAAGTAGGCTTTGAGAATGTGAAGATGAGTGAACTAGAGAAGTGAGGGTTACTTAATAAATTTTGCTAAATTTATCTTTAATCAAATATGTGTGTGATTTGAAGCAGTAGCTCTATTCTTCCAAGTGTCCAGATTCATCATTTTTGGAGCAAACTGTTTTAATAGTGCAGACCCTCTTGAAGTCCATTCAGACTGGTCCTTTTATTTGTAACTAAGGAGCTTTTTCAGTCTTAGTAATCTTTCTCCCCCAAGGAGGTCAGACAAAAAAATTAAGTACAGAGATTGTATAGCAGGATCATTAACTAAAAAAGTAAATCTGTGATTTGTTTTTGCTTCTCTTGGAGGGGCAAAGGAAGGAGTAGCTGATTTTCCTCCGCCTTCAAAACAACGGAGGGGGTCTTTGGGTATGGGCTTAGGAAGCTGTGCCTTGGGGATCTCATTAGCTGTGTTTGTGTAGCTGGATGTTTTGGTTTCTAGGGCTGAAAACGGAAGTTGGAAGGGATTGGAGACATTTTAGTTATCTTTATAAATTCATTCCTCTTCCATTGGTAACTATGTCTACTCCCCCATGCAGCGCATTTGTACTTTTGGGAGGAAATAGCCCCCACATTGCTTGTAGTAATAAGATACATGTCTCAATTGAAAGACTAATGAGCTTAATTCTGACCACTGGCTATGGCTCTTGGTGCAGGGATGGGCTTGTGACCCAATTTAGGGCAATGGGAAAGGAGGAGACATTTCCTGAAGGCCGTCTGTGAAAGAAACCTGCTTGCTATGTGAAAGAAACCTGCTTTCTATTCAGAAGAAGCTTCTGGAATAATCTCTCTCTCTCTCTCTCTCTCTCTCTCTCTCTCTCTCTCTCTCTCTCTCTCTCTCCTTTCTGTCTTTCTAATTCCTCTCATCTCTGAATGCACACAAGGAAGCATGTAGCATCAATTGGCAACCATCTACTACCAGAGTCAAGTTGATGTTGTCACATGACTACATCAGACCTACCCTGAAACCTCCTCTTAACTTCCTGTTACAGCCCCATGCATCTCCTTCGTGGTTTAAGCCAGCAAGGTAGAGTTAAGCTTAGAGTCTAGCATAGTCTAACTTTCATACCAAGCATTCTCCGGATACCCTGAACATACACACAAGAAAAAGGCCCCCCAATGATGGCTGCTGTTGGGTGTTTTGTCAGCTATGCATGTGAGAATTCAAACCCAGATTAATTTTATTTTAAAAGATAAAGAAAGGTAATGTTTCTGGTGACTAAGTGTTATGGAACAAAATTATATCCTATAATATCCACAATAAGAGGAATAAAAATGGAGAATGGTTACATAAATCATGAAACGTGCAATCAATGGTCATTATACTGTCATTAAACATATAGTACATGAGCCCAGTCAGCATGGCTCAGTGGTTGAGCATTGACCTATGAATTAGGAGGGCACAGTTTGATTCCCGTTCAGGGTATATGCGTGGTTTGTGGGCTCGATGCCCAGTTTGGGACGTGCAGGAGGCAGCCAACCATTGATTCCCATCATTGATGTTTCTATCTCTCCCTCTCCCTCTCCTTTCTTTTCTGAAATCAACAAAAAATATGTATATAATATGAAATCTATATAATAACATGGAAAATGCAAACATTATAAGTTGGTCAAACCGTGTATTAAATTTGAGCTCAGCTCTAAAGAGATCACAAAAACTTTATAGAAAAAAGTCTGAAAGGAAACTGAGCAAAATGCCAACAACACAAGAAACACTAAAGTGTGCTTTGAGTGATATGCTGGTTAGATTGACATGTAGGAAACGCTTGGAATCCCTAGGTGGGAGCAAATTCCAAAAATAGAACCAAGGATCGATAACACGAATGGCCTTCTTCAGTTCTCCTTTGCCCCAAAAGATGAAGGTTAACTATACAGAGCCTTGTCAGAGTCTACTGCTCTCTGTTTTTATCCAAAACATGATCTTATCAATTCTATTAATATTTACTTAGTGCCCATAACTAACTGAGCATAAGCCATTATTCGCAGTGGACTCTGACATCTAAGGTGCCACCTATTCTCTGGAAAGCACGAGTCTAGGACAGCCATTGTCCAGCCAAGCTGTTTGACAAGGCGCAGCCTCCCCACCGGCCTGCTTAGCATGATACTGTACTCTTCATGTCCCTCCGTGGTGTCTCAAAGGGTAAGAAAAGTTTTGAGGAAAAGAAAAACAGCCATATTATGCAAAGCGAAATAAGCCAGTTAGAGAAAGATAAGTAGCACATGATCTCACTCATACTGTATGTGGAGTCTGATGAACAAAATAAACTGATGAACCAAATAGATCCAAAGACATAGAAGCATGGAACAGACTGATGAACTTCAGAGGGAAGGCGGGGAGGGTGGGTGGGAAGAGATCAACCAAAGAACTTGTATGCATATAGGCTTAACCCATGGATACAGACTCTAGGGTGGTGAAGGCATGGGGGTGGGGAGCAGGCTAGAAGGGGGAAAACAGAGGACATATGTAATATTTTCAACAATAGAGATTTTTAAAAAAGAAAAACAGCCATTGCCATTCCTCACAAAGAGATTAAGGATTCCTGCTCTAGGATAATCAGTCCCATGTTCTATTTCATGTATGAGACAAGTATAAATGAGTGATATTAAAGGAATAGGACTGCCCTGTCCAGCATTGCTCAGTGGTTAGAGCATTGGCCCGCAAACCCAAGGTTGCAGGCTCTATTCCTGTCAAGGGTATGTACCTGGGTTGCGGGTTCCCTGCCCCAGTTGGAGCATGTGCAGGAGGCAACCAACTGATGGGGCTCTCTCAAGTCATGTTTCTCTCTCTCCCCCCTCCCCCTCCCGTGTCTCCCACTCTCTCTAAAATCAATGGGAAAAATATCCTCCAGTGAGAATTAACCAAAAACAAAACAAAACAAAAAAGCGGGGGTGGGGGAAGGGGGGGACATGACTGGGCCAAGCACTTCCACAATTTAAAATGTGTGCTAAAATAGAATTTAAAAGGCCAGACCTCAAAATTTAGAGATTCAATCCCATTCGTAGTGCTAAGACTGCACTGGCCACATGGGACTTATGAGCACTTGACATGTGCGGGCCTCCACTAAGACGTGTTACAAGTATAAAATTCATGCTGGATTTCAAAGAATTAGTATGAAAAAAAAAAGAACACAAACTCTCTCATTGCTAATTTTCATATTGATTATATGTTGAAATGATAACATTTTGATACGTTGGTTAAGTCAAATACAGGGGTGGGCCAAAGTAGCTTTGCAGTTGTGACTATATAAAACACAGAGTTGTTTATTCTTGTTAAGTTAAAAAAAAAAAAAGCAGCCAAAACCCGTTTGGCTCAGTAGACAGAACGTCGGCCTGTGGACTGAAAGGTCCTGGGTTCGATTCCGGTCAAGGGCATGTATCGTGGTTGTGGGCACATCTCCAGTGGAGGACGTGCAGGAGGCAGCTGATCAATGTTTCTTTCTCATCGATGTTTCTAACTCTCTATCCCTCTACCTTCCTCTCTGTAAAAAAATCAATAAAATATATATTTTTAAAGCAATTGTAATCATCATAACCCGGACCACTATAAACCTACTTTTGCCCACCCCATACATTATTAAAATTAATTTCAGCTGGCTCTTTTAACCCTTTCTTGTGTGGCTTCCAGAAAATGTAAAATTACATCTGGGGCTTACATTTGGGGCTTACGTTAGATCTCTATTGGATGGTGCTGAGCTCAATATATTGCAGAGTATCCCTTATACTCCTCTTTACACTGAGTGGCCAGATTATTATGATCTCTGAACACATAATAATCTGGCCATTCAGTGTGTCAGTGTGTGTGTGTATAAATATTAGAGGCCCGGTGCATGAATTCTTGCATGGGTGGGGTCTGGCCAGCCTGGCCAGGGGGAGGGGACATGGGAGTTTGGCCGGCCTGCCTGCTGGTCGAACTTCTGGTCGAGGGGACAATTTGCATATTAGCCTTTTATTATATAGGATATCCACTGAGTGGCCAGATTATTATGCGTTCAGAGATCATAAGAATCTGGCCAGTGTTTCTGGCAGCCGTTAATGAGAACACGCTCTTCAGGAAAAGCTACACGGTGGTGAGAAGACCACCACCAAGGCGCACACACACATGTACTTTGTAGGTGGTGAATAGGACTGCAGACCCTCACCACACTTCTGTGTTCACTTGTCTCCTTTGGCCAGGATGATTCCATCACTTGCTCCGTCTCTTAACTCTCTAGTCCTTGCTTGGCACCATTGTGGCCTCCACTCTTGGTTATTCTGAGACTTGAACCATGAGTTCTGCTACCCTCTCCTTCTCTTTCTTCTTTTCAGTCTCCTGGTGTTATTAGAGAGATTTTGTGTCTCAGGGGAGTCTGAGTTAATCAACATTCCATTGCAACTGTTTCTTTTATTTTTTTTTCTTTATTTTTTTGTTAATCCTCACCAAAAAATATTTTTTCGGCTCCTTTTTGGAGAGAGTAGGAGAGTGGAAGGGAGGGGGAGAGAGAGAGAGGTAAGAGACACATTGCTTAGTTACCTCCCACACGCGCCCTGACCAGGGATTGAACAGGGAGGGAATCAAACCTGTGACCCTTCGGTGTGTAGGCCAATGCTCTAACCACTGGTCCACACCAGCCAGGGCTCATTGCAACGGTTTCTTATTTGGTGTGTAATGCAGTGGTTCGTTATCAGGAAAGTGGCCGGTCCTATGAGCAAAGGATAGTAGGATATGAGGTAGGCAAGTTCATGGAGAAGGATCCAGTAAGTCTTTTACCTCATAAAGAGCCAGGAAGGCGATTGGAAAAGCAAAAGAGTTGCCTTAGGTTGTAGCTTTACATACTCAGAAGAGAAAAGATCCCTCTACTTTTTTTGTCTCCTGAAATTCAGCTTATATCTAATTCAGATGGAATTCTTTGAGCATGACTCTGAGGTATATATAGGAATCCAACATTCCCCACCCCATGAGTCAACAGAGCATAAGAATGGGAATAGAAACAGGTGTTTCTCAGGCCATGCTGCCAAATAAAACTTACCCAAGACAAAAGTGACTCTCTCACTGAAAGCGGAGTGCCAACAGGAATGCCGAGAAAGAGAAAAAAAAAACACAGTGAAAGAATGAAGTCATTTGGAGGGAAAGGCATAAAAGAAGAAAAAGTTTATGCAAGGAGTTAGTTACACAAGGGAAATACAATACAGTTCTGGCTTATGAAATAAGCGAGTGCTGAAAAAATAATTGCAGTAATTGGAGAATAATATCAGCGTTCTGAACTTGGGTTTGAACACAAACATAGCTTTTTTTTTCTTTTTCTTTCTTTCTTTCTTTCTTTCTTTTTTTTGTAAATGTAGGGGTGGTTATTTTCCCCTTGACTATTTCCTTTGCCCTTCAGATTTGAAAATTATTCTCTCAGGTAAAACAAAATTATTTTCCCCCATTTTCTGGGAAAGTGCTTGTCCTAGCTCTTCCCTCAGGATCTGTTGAATAAGTTAGTACTTGAGGAATGATAGCCACAGGTGACTACTCTGGCATCAATAAATAATTGAGTAGTATAGTCAGAGTTCTTCTCATAGACTTGTGATCTGCTTTTCAGAGATCAACTGAAGTCCAGCCCTCTCACTTTACATATGAGGAATTGGGCATGGAAAGATGAAGCAATTTTCCCAAAACCACAGAACCAGTTTGTGGCAGATGGAGACCTGGAATTTCAAGGTCAGGTGTCTACTAAGCTAAGCCTGAATGTATCGAAACAGCAGCAGGCCCCAAAACTGAAAGCTTCCTGAGTCTAGGAGGTAGAATCTCCAGTTCTCACAACAAAACCTTTTTTAAAAAGTATTTTTTATTCATTTCAGAAAGGAAGGAGAAGCGGCCGGGGGGGGGGGCGAGAGAGAGATGATGATGAAAGAAAGTCATTGATTGGCTGCCTCCTGCACACCCCATACTGGGGATTGAGCCCGCATGTGCCCCTGACTGGGAATCGAACTGTGACCTCCTGGTTCATAGGTCAACACTCAACCACAGAGGCACACCGGCCAGCTGTTAAGCGTTCTTACAGAATCTATAAGCCTGCCCCAAAATAAGATTCACATCAGCTCTAGTTACTATTTATAGTAACTAAATAAATAAAAGCATGGAGGGAAGGAAGGGGAGAGAGCGAGAAAAAAAAAAACCTAAAAACAACCTAAAAGATTCCACACATAACATAAAGTAAACCTTTGTAACATAATCCTGAGCGTAAAAAGCTAGTTTCAGAAGTCTTCTTATAGCACACTGCCCTTATTATGCAGTGCCTTTTTATTTATTTTTTTATTAATCCTCACCCGAGGATATTTTTCCACTGATTTTTTTTTTAGAGAGAGTGGAAAGGAGGAGGAGAGACACACACACAGAGTAACATCGATGTGAGAGAGACACTTCAATTGGTTTCCTTCTGCATGTGACCCAGAGCCAGGGATCAAGCCTGCAACCCAGGCACATGGAGTTGAACCCAGGACCCTTCAGGCCAGGAAATTCCAACAATAGAAATGAAATAATCTAAGCATCCATCCGTGTGATAAAATGAGTTTTTGGAAAAGCCAGAAAAGGATACTATTCTGGGCAGTGCATGCCAGCGAAATGCTTCTCCTTCCCCAGGAGCAGCTCTCAGCTCCCCATGCCACAGGAACGGGCGGAGGAAAACCCCAGCTCTCTCGCCTCTCTGGCTGGGAGAACTCTGCCTGGCATCTGGGGCTTGCAGGAGTTCCTCGGGAGGATGGAGCTGTGGTGACCTGCCGGGTACCTCTCCTGATCGCTGGCCCTCCAGTGGGCTGGCTTCCCTGCGCCCTGGTGGTGTTTTTTCCCTTCATCTCACAAACAATCCACTTGCATTTGGTCTGCTTTGGGGGAAAAACCCAAACCAATCGCATATCTAAGATCCTAATGGTGACACTTTTCACTTGAACACGGGACTCCGGGAAAATGAATGGCAGATCCCGTTTTAAGCACTGAAAGTGGGTGCTTTCACCAACAACCTGGTATTATATGTCATCCAGATGTGACCAGGGGTCTTCACGCTGCCAGGGACTGAGTGAAGTGTCCTGCCGTGCTCCCATTCTCTTCTTTGGGTGTCCCCACCCCACCCTCAGATCCCACCGTCCGTCACAGTCCGCAGCGGCCCCCAGGATGTCTGCGTGAACTAGGTTCTCCCAGCCACCTCTGCCACTGCTCTTCTTACAGCTGCTGCTGAAACAGACATCTCCTTCACCAGAATCCGCACAAAACAGACCGCCCCAAAACTAGCATTTGCGAATGAAATACCAGTTGTAAAATTGGTGGGGAGAGCGAGGACACGGGCAGTACAACTTCAGCCCTTTAAAGCATTTCTTTAAAATGTTCACTTACAGTTTGCCTTAGATATTATTTTGTATTCATTTCGGGTGCACAGTGTTAGTGGTTAGACAAGAATGTACTTTACAAAGTATTTCCCTGATATTTCCAGTAGCCAACCAGCATCACACATAGTTATTATATTATTGACTATATTCCCTATGCTATACTTTACTCTCAGCCCTTCTTAAAGACCTGCCCCACCCCACCCCACCCCACTTGCTCTGATTTTTCCTTCAGTCTACCCCCTCTCCCTGCCAAGATCAACAGGAAGTGGGGGGGGCAGGGAGGTGACATATACATCTCTCCACAGTTCCAACCCTAAACTTGTATCTCCAAACCCACCAAGATGCTCTGCAACAAAAAGGAAGTTGTAAGGCTAATTAGCAAATTGTTCTTCCTACCACATCTAAGATTATAGACAAATACTTAACAGGAATCTTTCTGTTTTGAATGGGGAAAGTCTAGCTCTTCAACAGCACCCATTCAAAACCTCTTTCCAAGTTATGGTTGGATGAAAAGTGAGGCGATGCTTATCACTCCTCCCCAGTCATGTGTTTGTCAAGTTGGCATGAAGGACTTGGGAGAGGTAGTTTTATTTATTTAAAATATATTTTTCTTGATTTCAGAGAGGAAGGGAGAGGGAGAGATTGCAACATCAATGGTGAGAGAGAATCATTGATCATCTGCTTCCTACACGCCCCACACTTGGGATCAAGCCCGCAACCCAGGCATGTGTCCTGACCGGGAATCGAACTATGACCTCTTGGCTCAAAGGTCAACAGTGAAACACTGAGCCACTTCAGCTGAGCGAGTTTTATTTTTACTAATGGGGCTTGTCTGTGGGAAGCAATTTCAATTTTACAGGACACGTCTCCTCCCTTTTTTTTTTTTTGGTCTCATTTCCTCTGCTTGCATAGGTTTTCAAGTCATGGCAGAGTGAGAAGCCTTGGGAACTGAATAACACCCTCAGCAATTATCCAGTGTCAGATTTACTGGCTCTCCCACACTTGAGTGGCTGATTTGGGGCAAGTACATAACTTTTTTGAGCCTCAGTTTTCTCACCTGTAAATGGGTTACTCACCTGTGCTTTGCAGGATGACTGCACCTAACACAGTCCTGGCACAGAGAAGCCCAGTAGCCAATGTCAGGTACCCTTTCTATATACACCAAGTGGCCAGATTATGATGATTTCTGAACGTATAATAATCTAGCCACTCAGAGGATATCCTATCCTATATAATAAAAGGCTAATATGCCAATTGTCCCCTCAACCAGGAATTGGACCAGAAGGCAGGCAGGCCAACCGCCCATGTCGCCTCCCCCTGGCTAGGCTGCCTGGATCACCAATGCACGAATTCATGCACTGGGTCTCTATTATATATATATATATATATATATATATATATATATATATATATATATATACATATATATACACACACACACACACACACATACATACACACACATACATATATATGTACACACAGAGATACACACACACATGCACATGCACATACACACACACACACATACACGCACATACACACACTGAGTGGCCAGATTATTATGCGATCAGAGATTATAACAATCTGGCCACTCAGTATAGAGGAGATGGCAAGTCCTAGGTACTGTTCCCATTCCCCCACATCAAATTCATGTGAAGGTCACCAATGATTTTCATGTACAAGGGATACTTTTAGTCCTTATTTTTCTTGACCTCATGGTCACTTCCTTTTTGTTGAAAAACTCTCTGTTCATTTGAATTCAGTGGCTCTATACCCTCCTTTTTTTCTTTCTGCTTTCTAATCATTTCCAGATCTCCTTTTCTGACATCTTCTCCTCTGCTTCATCTTAGGTTTCCTTAGAGCTATTTCCTCTGCCCTCCTCTTACTTACTTCTCTCTTCCTAGGCAATCTCTACTATGGCTTCACTTACCATTAAATGTCTGACTCCCAAATTTGAATCTCCTACCCCTCTATATTCAAATGCCTACTTGCCATTTCCACAGCATTGCCTCAGTGATACCCTCAAGCTGTACGTGTCAAAATTATACTCTTGATCTTGCCACCAAAATTCTTCTCTTCTAGCATTCTTCCCTTCCTTAGAAAATGGTGGTTCACCCGGCCGGCATGGCTCAGTGGTTGAGTGTTAACCTACGAATCAGGAGGTCATGGTTCGATTCCCAATTAGGGCATATGCCTAGTTGCAGGCTTAATTCTCAGTATGGGGAGAGCAGGAGGCAGCCAGTCAATTAATGATTCTCTCTGATTATTGATGTTTCAATCTTTCTCTTCCTCTCTGAAATTACACACACATACACACGCGCGCACACACACACACACACACACACACACACATATTTGAAGAAAATGGTGATTCTGCTGAACTAAGAACCTAGACTTCATCCTTGACACCTCCCTCTCTCTCATCACCTCTCACACTGCATCAATCATCAAGTCTTTTGGTTCTCTGTCCCATATGTCTTAAATCCTTCTGCTTCTCTCCATCCCAACTGTTGCCACCATCCTGACCAGGATTACCAATATTTCTCACCTGGGCTATTGCAGCATTTTTACAACTAGTCTCCCAGCATAAGCTCCATTCTTTCCTCGGCAGTCTTTTTTTTAAAAAAATAAATCTTTATTGTTCAGATTATTACATTTGTTCCTCTTTTTTCCCCCCAATAGCTCCCCTCCACCCGGCTCCCACCCCACCCTCTGCCCTTACCTCCCCCCACAATGTCCTCATCCATAGGTGTATGATTTTTGTCCAGTCTCTCCCTACACCCTCCTTACCTCTTCCCCCCTGAGAATTGTCAGTCCACTCCCTTTTCTATGCCCCTGATTCTATTATAGTCACCAGTTTATTCTGTTCACCAGATTTTTTATTCACTTGATTTTTAGATTCATTTGTTGATATTCTCTGCAGTCTTAAGTGATCTCTCAAAATGTAAATATGGCCATGACACTCTTCTTCAATGGCCTATAAGGCCCTGCCTAGTCTAGCTCCTACTCACCCTTCTACTTACTCTTGTACAGCTCTAGCTCTTATTCTCTCTGCTCTAGTAATACTTTCACCCAAGCCATGCTTGGCGAATTGAAAACACTGTTGACTCCGCCTGTATTAGTTTCTTATTGCTGCTGTAACAAATTGCCATAAACTTAGGGGCATAGAACAACACAAATTTATTCGTTTATAGTTCTGAAGGTCAAAATCCTATAATCAGGGAATCAGCAGGGGTGCATTCCTTCTGGGAGCTCTAAGGGATAATCCTTTTCTTTGCCTTTTCCAACTTCTTGAGACTGCCTGAATTCTGTGGGTCTTGGCCTTGCATTGCTCTGATTTCTGCTTCTAGCACCACTTCTACATCTCTGATATCCCTGCCTCCTTCCTGTAAGAACCTTTGTGATTATATTGGGCTCATCTGGATAATCCAAGATTATCTCCCCATTGCAATCCTCATCTCCATGTTACCCTTAATCATATTTTCAAGGTATCTTCATCCATGTGAGGTAACATATTCATAGGTTCTAGGGATTAGGATGTGCACATCTTTTTGGGGAGCGGGGAGTGTGTATTATTCAGCCTACCACACCTCCCATGCCCAGGAGGGCAAAACATTTTTGCAAAGTTTTCTGGAGCAAATTCTTAACCCTGCTACAAAATATCATACATTGTACATACTACATACACATCATGGACCACATTATAACACTCTCCTAGATCCTCTCATAAAGTTTCCATTAGCCTGTCCTCGAGTGTGCATATATACGCTGTAGTGTCTACATACACACACCCAGAACCTTGTCCCCTTGGTGAGGAAGGCAGAACCATGGAATGGGACAGGAACAAGGTCCAATGAAGCAGCTGATTGACATAACCTTGTTTGATGCCAGCCAATCAATATATTTTTTATTGATTTCAGAGAGGAAGGGAGAGATAGAAACATCAATGATGAAGGAGAATCATTGATCAGCTGCCTCCTGCATGCCTTCTACTTGGGATTGAGCCCGAAACCAGGGCATGTAACCTAACTGGGAACTGAACCAGGACCTCCTGGTTCATAGGTCAACACTCAACCATTGAGCTGGGTGGGAGTGAATCTCTTGTTCCCAACAGGCATGATCTGGATTTTTGTGGAAGCAAAGACAGGTGTGTTTTCTCTCATGGCATCTTCTCCTCTTGCAGTAATCAATTCTCAGTTCTTTAATCCATGCTCCCCTCTAAATCTGACCCCAGCTGCTTTATTAATATTCTGTTTTTTTCCAAGTCCTGATTATTTTACCCATGAAGACTTCTAAGGGGACAGGAAGGAATTGAAACACTTTTTCTACATTCTTCTTACCTTTATTTATTAAGATGAAACCATCACTACCAAGAACGTGTCTAGGTAAATTGTTCTAAGCTATCTATCCCTGAGATGGACACACCCTTAGTGCAATCTAGTCATGAAGGTTTAGAGCTCACAGGGTAGAGATCACCCCTTATTTTGTAGATGAGTAGCTGAGGTGTGGACATGCAAGGAAATCATCCAAGGACATGCAAGTCAGGGCTGTTGACAGTTTCATAAAACCATAAAAAGTATCAACCAAGATTCTACATATCCAGTTGACAACAGTCATAGATTCAGCTACCCTATAATAAATTCAACTTCATTGTTTTAAAGTTTTGTAATAATTGAACCTGAACCAGGTCAAAGTTTACTTCACTCTATGAAAGAAAAGTTTACTAAGCAATTAATAGTGTAAAAAGATCAGAGAACTTATATACACTGAGTGGCCAGATTATTATGATTTCTGAATGCATAATAATCTGGCCACTGAGCCTCTGCTGGCCCTGGTTACCTGAGCCTCAGGTGGCCATGGGGGGCTGCGGGCCACTATCTGAGGCTTGCCTGTGCTTCAGGCCAGCCCTGGGTGGCTGGGGGGCTGAGGGGACTGGGTGCCACCATCTTGTGGCTGTGGGCACTGCCATCTTTGAGGGCATGGCGGTCAATTAGAATATTCCCTCCTTATTGGCTGTGGGCACTGCCATCTTTGCAATGGTGTGAGGGTCAATTAGCATATTCCTTATTTTATATATGTTACAGGCCCGGTGCATGGATTCATGCATGGGTGGGATCCAGGCAGCCTTGCCAGGGGAAGGGTACATGGGAGGTTGGCCGGCCTGCCTGCTGATCGAACTTCTGGTCGAGGGGACAATTTGCATATTAGCCTTATATTATATAAAATATCTCAGTGTATATGCATTCAGAGATCATAATAATCTGGCCACTCAGTGTATAGTTTACCTATTCTTAGGGGCAAACCATTTAAAGGACATTTGCCTTTAATTATGTACAAATATACTTCTGAAATCATTAAAATAGGCCTTGCAGAACCTCAGTTTAGGGTCATTTTATTAATTATTTAATCCTCATGATATACTTACAATTTTAGAATGTATTTCTTTAAACAATGAGCCTCAGAATTTCCATTGATCCAGCCTGAATATTCCTTCTGCTGACTCAAAATTAGAATGGTTCAACTATAAGGCTTCAAAGGGAATCAGAAATTGTAAGGGCCTAGTAGAAAGGAAAAACAAAAGTAATTTATCATAAAATATCATGCACCTCAAAATGTAAACCTCAGGCATCACAATGCTAGAAGACAGCAAAGTAGATAGATGCTTATACTAATCATAGATCGCATCACTGGGAGTGACAGCTCGAGACAGAGACTGACACAGATGTACTTTAGTAGCAACACATTACAAAATCTGTACTGCCCGTTTGCTATGACTTCCCAACATAGTGAACAACTTCTGGAAAGTTCTAAGCGTGATTAAATGCAAGCATCCTTCCCGTCATACTATGCTTGCATTCCTGGGAAATTAGGTGCTTATTTCACTGACATGAAGGTTCAGAAGGACATTACAAGGTCACTTGGAACATGGGATTATTTCCAATTCTAGCATGATTGGGCTTCACCCTTTAAATGTCAAAAATACCTCCCCCAAATCATTGTGACAACCAAAACAAAAAACACCATCAATTTCTAAAATTTGTCTCCCAAATACTACCTCCCATGTGTTACCTCTGACATAAAGTAAAAAATTTTATTTGTGGAAACGTTTTTCAACTCTTCAAACATATCCTTGATAAAGGATCCATATCCTCAGCGATTCCCCTATTTGTGATAAACATGCTTTCACATTAAAACACATTTTATCTTTGATTTTACATTCCCACCAAAAGGGAGTTTCCCAAGATCTGAGTCAGTAAGATCATCAAGAGAGTCAATAAATAAAATTACAGAGTAGTTTTTTCTTACGAATGCTTACTTGGTATTTTAGTCATTAAAATAATAGTTGACACAAGGCAAAAAGAAGAGCAAAACCCTGCAGGTTGTCTGATCAAGAGAGCAATTTAATGAAAAGATGCCATACAGATCTAGGATAGAGGTAAATATTGTAATTATTGTTCTTGTTCCATTTCTGAAGTTATTGCATTTAGGTGTGTTCTTCAAACATGTTCAATAATTGTGAAAATACTTTACTAGCAGCATACATATAAATCAAATATCCTATAAACATTATCATTTCGAGTGCATAGAACACTGTCCTCAAGTAGGGTTCCATGTGTCTTGGGGCCAGTGACGTGGATCCAGCTGCTTCTAGTTCAGAGGAGCTCTCTGCACTTATATCTTCCCAACTCTGCATCTGGTGACATCAAGTTGGAAGCCTGCAATCAGCAGTGATGGAATTATTCATACCACAGAAATGACAAATGCTACAAATCGGGTCCACAGCCACCCACACACCCTCACTTCCATAGAGCCTATTGTTAAATAGTCACCAGATACCACTGCCTGGGGCTGGCTCCAAGGAAAGAGCCACCTGTTGCAGAAGTACAAAGGAAGACTTTGTTAAAACTCTGAAAAGATCAGTCTAAATTGGGCTCTCTAGTGTTTCATCAAATAAGGTACTGCCCAGCCGGTTTGGCTCAGTGACTGAGCGTTGCTAGGTCTAATCAAATAATTGAATCTATATCCCCTCCCCTGGGAACTGACCTTCAGACCATCTCACAACCGACATTTCCTCTCGCTTAGACCACATTCCACTTGCCAAGACCACATTCCACTTGCTAAGACCATTATCTTTCCCCTCTGGACTTTCCCAGGATCCATCCTGCTCAGAGAGTTCCCTGCTGAAAGAGCCTACCTAGAGTCCTTTAAAACCTCTGATTTCCTATCTCTGGGTGCTGGTGCCATTTTGGGGCTCAGCCCATCTGGTTTTCCAGATGACCTAATCCTATATAATAAAAGCCTAATATGTAAAACGACTGAACTATGAAATAGTGGAAGGAAGGTTGGCAAGTAGGCCAGCCAAGGTGGGTGCCAGTGGACAGAGGGAGGGGACAGTGATCAGAGGGGCGGAGGTGGCAACCAGTGGTGGTGGAAGGGCAATTGGGGGGGGGAGCAGGGCTGACTGCTTGCTGGCCAGTGCTGTCCCCCAATCTGCCTCCCGGTCACCTCCCGCAGAGGGAGGCCAGACTGTGGCTTAGGCCCCTGAGGGCTCCCTGACTGCAGGCAGGTGTAGGCCGGGCTGAGGGACCCCGCCCTCAATGCATGAATTTTTGTGCACCAGGCCTCTAGTAAATGTATAATCCCTTACCACTTTGGCTTCGTGCATTCCTCCTTTGGTGACCCTAACATTTGATGCCCAAAACCCAAGAAGATCCCAAGGAGAAGGGGACCCATTGTCCTGGCTTCAGTCACCCCAATTTTGCTACTCAGAGAGCAGTAGGCAGCTCAGCTCATCCTGGGTTTACCTCTGAATCATACTTGTGTGACAGGATCGACTGGCCTCAATTAGGCCTCCTTCCCTTACAGGCCCTCCAGAACCAGCCAAGGAGGACACTGGATCAGGAACCTCTCCTTCTCCATTGCTGACCCTCTATCCTACACCGGTCAATCTTCTCTAGGTGAGTGACATTCCACAATTTCTCTTGTCTTGAGTCTTCTGTCCACTCTCTCTCTCACTGACTTCTCGAAAGTCCTAGCTCCAGGCCAGAAGACTCCTGGACTCTTTGGCCTTGGGTCCTTCTGAACTGGGGACCCCCAGTTGGGAGGCTCGCCCCTTGTTTCTCGTGGTGGTTTGTTTAATGGTGGGGTCGCCTGCCCTAAACAGTCATCTTTGGACTTGTGGTCTGTCACTCACCCTCCACTTTTGTGGGCCACGCTTATTCTCCTTATCATGGGGAACACTCCCTCCACACCCCCTAAAACGCCTTAGACTCACAGGGGAGATCAGGCCCAAGCACCTCAGTTTCTTTGTAACACTGTTTGGCCACAATATAAACTAGATAACGAGCACAATTTAGATCATTGCTGTCGCCACAATGGAAAACAGTCAGATTCCCTACATAGAGGCCTTTTTCACCCTTCAGTTTGGACCCTCTCTCTGTCAGTCCTGTTCTACCCATCAGATTCTTCTCCTTCACACAAAAGAGCATACCCCTACACTTCTGATTCTGGATCTACTTTTAACCTAGCAGACCACAGACCTTCACTCTTATATGCACCCTCTTCATCACCTACGGTAGATTCCCAAAACCCAGACCCTCCTAACCAGCAACGACCTTCTCTTCCGACCCCTCAGAGCCCAATCCTGGGAACACGAATTCCAAATACAGCCTTTTCCCCACCTAACATGCGCTCTCAGGCCATGCAAAGACCACCTTCCTCAACAGCCACTTCTATTCGCGCTCCCATTCTACTCCTGAGGGACATAGCAGGAACTGAGGGCATAGTCTGCGTCCACGTCCCATTCTCTATGTCTGAGCTTTCCCAGATTGAAAAAAGGCTAGGGTCTTTTTCCATCTACCTGACTACCTTTACTAAGGAATTTGAATACCTGACTAAGTCCTATGACCTGACATGGCACAACATCTATGTCATCCTGTCCTCCTCTCTCACCCTAAAGGAGAAGGTCCTAACAGCTCAGGACCATGCCATAGCCTCCATAGAGAGGATGGGGCACCCAACCCAGTTGGTGCTGATGGTGTCCCTTTAACTGACCCGAGGTGAAACTATCCGGTTAATTCTCCAGGGTACTGACTTCATAGCCTTATGAATGATCATCTGTCTCATTGCCAGACTCAAAAAGGCTTCCCATAAGGCAGTCAACTATGACAAACTTAATGAAATCACTCAGGACCCTGATGAAAACCCAGCTCTCTTCCTCTCCTGCCTCACCGAGGCCTTACAGAAATTGACCACTTTAGATCCCACCTTTCCAGAGGGAACCCCGCCTCTGAACACCCATTTTATATCTGGATCAGCCCCTGACATATGCATAAACTTTGAAAAATAGACACCAGTCCACAAACCCCTCAAAAAGACCTCATAAGTCTGGCCTTTTAGGTGTTTAATAATAGAAACATGGAGACCCAAACCCAAAATCACCTTGGTGAGATCAGGCCAAGGCTGAGGCCCAGAAGGAGGCCTTCCAGCTCCCAGCCACCACTCTCATGAACCCCAAACAAAGTGCTGGTCCTCCAACCGTGGGTAAGTCAGCGGCTAAGCCCCCTCTGGGCTCATGCTTCAGATGCAATGAGGAAGGACATTGGGCAGTCCTGCCCAAACCCAAGACCCCCGTCTGGGCCCTGCCCAAGGGAAGGCCGCTGGAAATCAGACTGTAGGTTGCCCCTCCAGGTTGGACCTCAGCCAGTCCAGCAAGGCCCACCCTTTGGATCCAGTTTGGAGCTCCCAGGCCTCCTGGGACTGGCCACTGCAGACTGAGGCTGCCCAAGCCCTGATAGGGCCCCCCAGACTTACATCACCAGGACAGAGCCTCAGGCAATGACTGTGGTGGCAGGTAAGCCGATCTCCTTTTTAACTGCTACTGGGGTCACTTATTCTGTCATCCTCAAATTTGCTGGGACCCTTGTCCCCTCCTCAGTCTCCATTAATGGGATTGACAGATTAGTCTCACAGCCATTAGCCACCTGACCTCTACACTGCATCTTACTAAATACCCCATTCACTCTTTTCTCATTCTACCTCAGTGTCCAGTCAGGGCTCCCATGCATCCTCTCATAAAGCCAAGTTGTCCCATACCACAGTCACCCACCTCAGTTTCACTCTCTCACCCTACAAGGCCCAGCCATTACCTCAGACAGTAAACACGTTATCTCCTCCATGACTTTCCCCTCCTCTAGACAAGAGGTACTCCCCTTTCTCCAGCTCACTGGATACTTTCGCCTCTGCGTTTCTAACTTTAGCCTTCTCACAAAGCCCCTCTAAGACACAGCGAAGGAAAACCTCACTGAGCCTTTAGATCCCAAGGCCAGCATTCTCACCCCCTTTAATGCTCTGAAAAACTCTCTCACCTCAGCACCTTCTCACCCCCTTTTCCCAAAGAACAACTTTCTTTACTGCAAAACTGCAAATGCATACTTAACAGTCCTGCTACTATCAGAAGCAGAACTCATTATCACCCAACCCTCTAAGGGAAAATGTGGCAGTTTTAAATCCAAGGGGCTGGAGGGCTGGAAACTGCAGTCCTAGGACAGGCTGCAGGGCCTGCTCCCTCCTCCCTCCAATTTTTCTCCAGCCTTATAGGCCTACATATAATTTTCAAAAGTCTTTGGTAACTTAAAGGCATTGGAGGATTGCTGGGTTAAATGATAAACGTCTAAATATTTCAACAAGTTTTAAGTTCACCTGATTTTAGCTTTTGTTACAGAAAATCTATAAATGCTGGCTGTTTACTTTTTGGCTTAAAAAAATGGGTTATTTGTGAATGGGTAAGAAAGTGTGTGAAAGTTGTAGAAAAGTTTGTCCAGTGAGTCAGGACAAATCCCTGATGTCCGAAGGTACCCCTTTTCTCCTATTAACCTAAAGCAACCCCACCCAGGCTCTATCCTGTTGCTTAAATCCTTAGATTGGAGCCTAGACCTCATTTATTTATTTCCACTGCTCATTCACAGTCCTTGACACTATCATTGAAAGCCTCAACAGGTCTTCCTGCTTGGTATTGAGGAACCTCTCTCCTTTTCTAGCCTGCTTAAAGCTCATACACTGTAAAGGACACTAAGTCAGGAATGATCCCATAATACAGAGAAATAACAAAACAGACCAGCAAGCCATGGCAGCAGCTCAGAGGAAGCCTCCCTCTCCCCAAATCTTAGCTATGCCTCATGTAACTCTCAAATATACTCCAGAGGAATTTCAGCCCCTATTAGACTTTGGTCCACTCAGGAAGACCCATGGTTAAAATTTTAGGAACAATATATTCTTCTCCAGGGACAGGCTTGCAATATCTTACAGGCTATTCACAATTCCTTACATATAGGATACAAGCCGCATTTACAACTCCTAATACCCCTCATCACATGTCCTAGCCTAGCTATCCTGCTGCAAAGTATTACCAAAACCTGTTCTACTTGTTACTCAGTATCTGGCAGAGGACAGGTTAGACCTTCTTCTTTCCCCACTTATCAGGCAAGGTGCCAAATCCCTGGACAAGACTGGCAAATTGACTTCACTCAGATGCCACCTATTAAATGAACCAAATATCACCCAGCCAATGTTGCTCAGTGGTTGAGTGTCGACCTATGAACCAGGAGATCGTGGTTCAATTCCCAGTCAGGGCACATGCCCAGGTTGCAGGCTTGATTCCCAGGGTGGGGTGTGCAGGAGGCAGCCAATTAATGAGTCTCTCTCATCATTGATGTTTCTTTGTTTGTTTGTTTTTTATGTATTTTATTGAATTTTTACAGAGAGGAAGGGAGAGGAATAGAAAGTTAGAAACATCGATGAGAGAGAGACATTGATCAGCTGCCCCCTGCACACCCCCCACTGGAGATGTGCCCGCAACCAAGATATATGCCCTTGACCGGAATCAAACCTGGGACCTTTCAGTATGCAAGCCGATGCTCTATCCACTGAGCCAAACCGGTTCCAACTCATCATTGATGTTTTAATCTCTCTCTCCCTCTCCCTTTCTCTCTGAAATCAATAAAAATATTTAAAAAATAAAAGGACCAAATATCTCTTAACCCTAGTAGATTACCTTCTCAGGCTGGGTAGAAGCATTCCCACTGCATCTGAAAAGTCCTCCAAGGTCACACAAGCTCTCATTCAGCATATCATTTCCAGATTCAGCCTACCCACCTCATTACGATCAGATAAGGGACCTTCTTTCATATCTCAAATAACTCAACAGGTCTCCTCCACTCTGAACATGAAGTGGAACTTATACCCCCTCTACCGGCCCTAATCTTCAGGCAAGGTAGAAAAGGCGAATTCCTTAATTAAGTCTGACCTAACTAAATTAACTCTCAAAACTAAAGAACCTTGGACTGCTCTCTTAGCTCTAGCCCTTATGTGTATCAGAGCAACCCGCTGCACACCCTCCTTTCTTAGTCCCTTTGAACTCATGGATGGCCCCTTCTTATTAGGAAACTTCCCTTCCACAGAGACCCTTCTAGGAGACTACATCCCCATTTTATTTTATTTTTTAATATATTTTTATTGATTTCACAGAGGAAGGGAGAGGGAGAGAGAGTAGAAACATCAATGATGAGAGAGAATCATTGATTGGTTGCCTCCTGCATGCCCCTCCTACAAAACCCAGGCATGTGCCCTCAGCTGGAATCGAACCTGGGATCCTTTAATCCGAAGGCCAATGCTCTATCCACTGAGCCAAACCAGCTAGGGCTTATGTCACCATTTTAAATCTCATCCTACAATTACTGAGAGAACATGCTCATCAGGTGCTCCCTCAGCCTTTTACAGGAAATACCCGCCCCCTGTTCCTCAACAGCCAGGGACTGGGTCCTCTAAAGGCAATCCATCCATCAAATAATGTACAGCCTGATGGCTAGGCCCTTATCAGGTACAGTGGTACGTCGAGATACGAGTTTAATTCGTTCCGTAACCTTGAGGCGTGGGAAACTATGAGACGCTCGAGTTGAGGTAAACTGGTGGGTCGTGTGCAGCCGGCTGATCTGCGTGATGACTCCTATTTCAAATATTGCTCGTATTTCAAAGCAAAAATTGCTCGCTCGACGGCTCGTATCTCAAAAATCTCGTATGTTAGGGCACTCATATCTCAAGGTACCACTGTATTCCTAACTACTCCACCTGCAGCTAAACTATCAGGAATACCCCATGGTCCCACCCTTCAATGTACTTATTCTACAGCCCAGGCAAAGTCAAGCCTCCCTTTTTTTCTGCACTAATATTCAGTCTCTTACTAAGGTAGCTCCTTCTCTATCCCGGTCACAGGTCCTATCACTCTATAGACACCACTAATCACCCAAAGCCCCTTTACACTTTACAAGGTCACAGGGCAATATAACAATAAGCCACCTTCCATCATCAGCTTGTAACACCACAGTTAACCTAGAACTACCAAATGGCCATTGGTCCCAACGGGTTGACTATCAGGTCCCTCCGGAAGCCAATGGTTATTTCCTACAGCCGGTCTGTTTTACTTCTTATCCACCCATCCGAGCCCAAGACTTGAGCTGTTCCTTTCCTTTTCTTTCACTTTTCCCTTGGATAACAGCCCATCCTAGCATTCCTGCCCAGTTTCACTGCAATAGAATCTCAACCACTCTTGATATGTATAATAGACGCTGATATTTTCTATTTGTTTGATTTCATTTAAAAATGCTGGCCTCAACTTAGTATATCATTTTCACAAACTCACTAATGTGTTGTGACCCCCAGTTTGAAAACATGGTCTTAGAAACCTTTATTTTTGAGATCTCTAGTACATTCTCCTGTTTTATTCCTTTCTCTCTAGGTTACTCTGTTCTTTTCATCTAGAACTCTGACCCCCAGTTTACCAGTTCCTTCCTTCCTTCTTTCCTTTCTACCTTTCTTCCTTCCTTTACAGATATTTACAAATCACCTACTATGTGCCAGGCACTGGGCTAGGTGCTGGAGATGCAATGGATTTATATCCACACCCTGAGATCCCAACATCCTTCCAATGATCAAACTTTCACCTGTGTTTAGTGTTACAAAGGTAAGGTCTCAAGAAAGGGGAATTTGACCTACTTAGGAAGGACTTCCTAAGGAAATGACATCTGAGCTGAGATGTAAAGATCTATTCTATTCTATTCTATTCTATTCTATTCTACTTTGTTCTATTCTATTGTTCTCTTCTGTTCAATTTCATTAACAGAATTCTGGCCACTCCCCATTACTCCCAACTCCTAATCTTTCAGCAACTACTAATCTGCTTTGTGTCTCTATAGATTTACATAAACTGTGTATTTTGTATAAAGAGAATCATATATCATATAATAAGTAGTCTTTTGTGGCTGTCCCTATCACTTAGCATGAAGTTTTCAAGGGTCATCCATCTTGTAATATTGTGTGAAAATACCACATTTTGTTTACCCATTTGTCAGTTGATGGACATCTGGGGTTGTTTCCACTTTGGGCTATTGAATAATGTTACTATGAACACTTGTGTATAAATTTTGTGTTCACATATGCTTTCATTTCTCAGGTATATACTTAGGAGAGGAATTGCTGGGTCATATGGTAACTCTAATTTTAACATTTGAAGGAGCTGCCAAACTATTTTCTAAAACAGCTGCACCATTTTACATTTCCACCAGCAGTGCATTAGAGTTGCAGTTTCTCCATATCCTTGCCAACACCTGTTAATTATATACTTCTTTGATTACAGCCATTCTAATGGGTGTGATATAGTATCTCGTTGCGGTTTTGGTTTGCATTTCCCTTTTTTAAAATTTATTTTATTGATTTTTTACAGAGAGGAAGGGAAAGGGATAGAGAATCAGCAGTTTTGGGATTGGGGCTACCCGCAGGCAGGGGACCAAGGATCACGGCAGGAGGGGGTGGACAGGGGTGCGAGGATGGGCTGAGACCTGACCCTGTGCCCACGGCAGCCTCGTGGCCCACAGTTCCTTTCAAGGTGCACGAATTCATGCACTGGAACCCTAGTTATCTATAAAGCATGGGGTCTATCCATCATAAATGAGAATTAATTATTTGGGTAAGGGGGTGGGGAAGCACACTCTAACACAAAATCCTACTGTGCATTATTTATAATTGCAAGAGTAGGGGGAAGGTATCTGAACACAGATGCTTTTCTTATCTTTCTTCCACTTTTCTGAATTCTTCTAGTTTTCTCTGTGCATACACTGCTTTAATACTAAGAGCCCTAATATTTTATTTTCTGAGAAAGAAATATAGTCTCATTCCTTCTTGAGTTCATATAACTTCAAATATTAATTTATTGAGCAATACACTAGAAAACTGAAGAATGCAGAGTCAGTGATTTATCCAGCTTCTCTCAACAAATTAATGACAGAAAAAGAAATATTAGAGCAGTCCTAGGGTGATGTTTGGGGACAAAACTAATTTCCTGTAGCTCTGTGCCATTAATATTGTATTTCAGATAGTTCTGTATTATATCCTTGGTAATAGGCTAAAGGGCACCAATAGAAATAGCATTTAAAAAAACACACAGGAAGACTATAGGTTAAATTCTATTTAAATCAAGGTAAGTGTAGCTCACTTTAAGACAACTAGTAAATTTGGGCTTGTTTATGGAAGGATTTACAAGAGAATTAGTTTGAGTTCTAAATTCCCCCAATATATTTAAAACTTGACCTTCCTCATGTAATCTATCAGAGAATACATTTACCAACTGAAATACCATCTATGAGTCAGATACCAGAACAAATAATTATTGTAATAAATTCTAATCTACCAAAAGAATTGGAAAGTTCCTTAGAATCCCAAAAGGATTGTTAAACCTTGTATATACCGTGTATCAAATGCATTGCTTGGATGGAGGCGCTGCTCCAACTTGGCATTGAGTTTGAGAATGAAGCAAGGGAAGAGAGCAAATTTGAATAAAACAGACTAAGTTAGGAGGCTGTCTTAGTTCAGGTTCCTCCAGAAGTAGGAGTTGATATAGAGATTCTAATGCAAGTAGTTGATTCAGGAGGAGATTTCTAGAAACATCAGGATAATGGGGAAATCAGACAAGGAAGAGAAGAGAAGGAAGCCACTTGAGGGTGTGTTGTCAAGGGAGTCGCCATTGTGGGCCACTGGAGCACCCTCCTGCTGGGGAACTGGGTGCCCAGAGAGAACACATGTATCTGAGTCACAGTGCCTGAAACATCAGTGTGTTTGAGGGTTGCTCTGATGTCCAGACAGAGTCTCAGGCTGAGCAGCACTGCTGGCTGTTGAAGTTGGGCCAGAGTGCATGAAACAGTAACTGCTGAGGACTGGCATTGGGAGAGCCAAGTACCTGCTACTGATGGAATAAACAGGCTTGTGCCAGCATTTTAGTTCGCTTTGGTGCATTTTTTTCAATTAATGCTGAAAAAATCAGCTGGTAATTTTAATCACATTAATGATTGATCCATGGATTAACAATTTACTCAGTAATTTTGATGGTGTAAGGTCCAATAAAGGGAACACTCGCAATGTGCAACTGTGCCCATTGGTAATACCAAGGTTTTGATGCTTTTTAAAAATATATCTTTTTATTGGTTTCAGAGAGGGAGAGTGATAGAAACATCAATGATGGGAGAGAATCATTGATCGGCTGCCTCCTGCAGGCCCCACAGAAGACATCAAGACTGCTACCCGGGCGTGTGCCCCGATCTGCATGGAATCATAACCTCCTAGTTCATAGGGTCACGCTCAACCACTGAGCCAGCTTTGATGCTTTTTAAAAAGAGGTTTTAGTGATTTACATTTATGGTTGAAACTCCCAAAGCCGCCTTTCTTCTCTCTCTCTCTCTCTCTCTCTCTCTCTCTCTCTCTCTCTCTCTCTCTTTATTATTTAATGATTCCTTTTTTAAAATATATATATTTTATTGATTTTTTACAGAGAGGAAGGGAGAGGGATAGAGAGTTAGAAACATCGATGAGAGAGAAACATTGATCAGCTGCCTTCTACACACACACCCTCCCTTCCTCCCCCCCTCCATATGCCCACAACCAAGGTACATGCCCTTGACCAGAATCAAACCTGGGACCCTTCAGTCCGCAGGTGGACACTCTATCCACTGAGCCAAACCGGTTAGGGCCAAAGCTGCCTTTCTGTCTACCGTAGTCCCTTGTGCAGACTTGTAGGGGCTTTGCCTCAATGTGTGTACAGGCTGAGTGAGCCCTTGCTGTTGCGGACACATTCTTCTTCTCTGTCCACCCCGCCCACCCCGCTTCCTGAAGGTTGTGCCCAGTGAACAGCAGGATGAGGGTCTCAGCAGCTCATTCTGGTCTGACCTGTTGTCAGTTTTTGGTGGTTGTGGTTTTGAAAACATGGCCTGCACTGCTATTACAGCAGGAGGCACCTTCAAAGCATTTCCACAAACAACCCGAGCCAGTTTTATTCTTGTTGAACACGTTCCCTGGGCAAGGAACAAAAGACCAAACTCAGGTCGTCACTCTAGAAGGGAAACCAGCAGTGTGCATTCCAAGATGACTTGGTCTCCACCTCTTTCTCCCCTTTCCTCCCTCCCCACGGCCTCTCTTGAGGTGAAGGATTCTTTCCTAAGCAATTTTCAAAGTCCAAAAAAAAAGGGATCACCGACTTCGTAATGCACAGTTTATGGCAGGAGAACACTTGGCAGAGGAAACAATAACAAAGTCAATGCCACCTTGCCCTTCCTTGTGGTTATGTAATAAAAGGGTGAACTGCTGTTTCATGCAGAGCTGTGGGAGGGTTGGGCAGATAGCTCTACACATGTGGCGGGGGGAGGGCATTTTTCTGGGTGTCAGAAGGCTTTGACACAGGTGGCATCTGGGCCTCTCCTCTCTGTCTCATCACCACCTGGAACAAGGGCTACACCTATGACATTTTAATGCAGATTTTTTTTCCTTAAATATATATTTTGTTGATTTCAGAGAAGGGAGAGATAGAAATATTAATGATGAAAGAGAATCATTGATCGGCTGCCTCCTGCATGCCCCCCATGTGCCCCTGACTGGAAATCAAATGGTGACCTTCTGGTTCATAGGTTTACACTCAACCACTGAGCCACACTGGCTGGGCTTTAATGCACTTTTTAAAAGGCACCCATCTCTTCCCTCCCAGAGCACACAGTTTGGCAAGTGGCACATGGGCTGTATTTCTGCTCCTACTCTGTGTCCTCAGTCAGGTGTCTGGGTGCAGAACATAGCGCACATCATGCACATGGGGACCCTGTCTAGGACTGGCAGAAACTCTCCCAGGCCTACTATAAGCCACCCACCCCAGGCTAGTGCTTACCGCTTTCTGTTTACCTCACTTTAAATGTTTGCTTCAAGACAGTTTCAACTTATTTTATAAGTTTCCCAGAGACCTAGCCGGGTAGTTCAGTTGGCTCAAGAATCGTCCCAATATGCCAAGGTTGTGGGTTCAATGTCTGGTCAGAGCACATACAAGAATCAACCAATAAGTGCATAAAATAAGTGTAACAACAAATCCATGTTTCTCTCTCCCCCCAAAAATTCAATCAATAAATTAAAATGTATTGAAGCATCCACCTTATATAAAAACTGCTGTTTGAAATTTTAACTCTGCTATTTGGCTTCTGTAAAGGTTTGCTTGCTTAAATAATCAGGAAAATGAGACTACTCCCACTTCAGAGAGGCCATTAAACCTTCCCCGGACAAAATTATCAGTGCTGGCACCAGGCCAGGCCTTTGGTTGAGGTCTCAAGGCTCCAGCACATAGGGGATCTTTAAGAACTTGCAAAAGGGGCCGGAAACACCCCATATTTGGGAGACAAACAAGGTAAAAACATATAAATAGGGAAAATTCCTCCATGTTGGGGCCCAGAATTTGAGAGACATTTTCCTCTGGACCTGTGCGTAATAAATGTAACTCCATCTCTCTAAGTACTGCTTGGTTCTTCTCTGGTTTTCTGTAATGTTATTGGTTCCCTGAAATTCCGGGAAAACCAACCCATGCTTGGCTTTTTAGCCTCTGGTGAGTGGACCGGGTTTGAGGCCTAGGAGAACCAGATAGGTCTCCAGGAGGTGCTGCTCTGCTGATTTAGCAAAATTGAGCCAGGGGACTCCGGGCTCTCCCAGACCTCAGCCCAGGACCCAGCCAGCATCTGCAGAGAGTGGATGGACACTTCTGGACCTGTCAACAGAATTGGTAAGGTAAGGGCCCCATCAGGCCCACTCTGAGTGAGTGGAAGGGGGAGCTTGATCACCTTCCTGGAAGCCATAGCTTCCTCAGGCAAATTAATCAGAAATCAGGAATCAGGAATCAGGAATCAGGTGGACTGTTTAAAGTCTGGGTAAATAGATAATCCAAGATGGCGGCATAAACACCTACACTGCTGCCTCACACAACAATTTCAAGACTACAACAAAAGGACAGAACGGACATCGTCCAGAACCACAGGAAAGCTGGCTGAGTGGAAGTTCTACAACTAGAAGGAAAGAGAGGGGCTCACAGAGACCCAGAGGAGCTGCAAAAAGCTGAGGTACGGAGATGCGTGCGTGGAGAGAGCAGGTGCCGGAGTGCCTGGCTGGCTTTCTCTGGCAGGAGGGAAACGGAGACTCTCAAAGGCATTGAACCCCTTATCCTACGACACTAAACCCCAGATCCAGCCTAAATTCATTTGGGGGGGAGTTTGGACTGTGAAAAGGGAGAAGTGGACGGAAATTTACGAGAGTCGCAAAAGAGCAGAAGTCTGGTGGCATGCACGGCACTGTGCCGCAGAGGACAGACTGCTGATTGTGCCGCTGGCTTTCACGAGTGGGCGGGAGACAGACCCTCCCAACTGTGCCATTTCTAACTACACTAAACCCCAGTTTTGGGCGAAACCCTGGGGACCCAGACTCGTGTGGTCCCATAGCACAGGGGAGCCGGAAAGGCAGCAGTCTAGAGGCACTGCAAGAGAGAGCACGAGCGCGCAGGGACCGCTCCAGTGATTACCCAGTCACGTGAGACTCAGGGGCCGTGGAGGGCGGGCCCAACTGGAAGGCAAGGCAGTCCCTTAAGTCCTGAGACTCCACCTATCCCAAGCTCAAGAGGCTTTTGCAGTTTTTCAAGTCTGGTATCATAAGGCTGAATCCAACACAGAAGTTCTCCCAGCATAGTGAAAATGCCGAGACAAGGGAAGGGATCACAAACAAAAGAAATGGAGGAAAAAAAACGACTGGATATAGAGTTCAAAACCACGCTTATAAGGTTTTTCAAGAATATGCTAGAAAAGATGGATAAATTTATCAAGTCCCAAGAGGAGATGAAAAAGGACCAACTAGAAATGAAACATTCACTGACTGAAATAAAAAATATTATACAGAGTCCTAACAGCAGACTAGAGAAAGGCAAGAATCAAGTCAAAAATTTGAAATATAAAGAAGCAGAAAACACTCAACTGGAAAAGCAAGAAGAGAAAAGAATCCAAAAATGTGAACATAATGTAAGGAGACTCTGGGACAGCTTCAAACGTACCAAAATCAGAATTGTGGGAGTGCCAGAAGAGAGAGAGCAAGATACTGAAAACCTATTTAAAGAAATAATGACTGAAAACTTCCCACATCTGGTGAAAGAAATAGACTTACACGTCCAGGAAGCACACAGAACCCCATATAAAAGGAATCCAAAGAGGACCATACCAAGGCACATCATAATTAAAATACCAAGAGCAAAAGACAAAGAGAGAATATTAAAAGCAGCAAGAGAAAAACAGTCCATTACCTACAAAGGAGCACTCATACGACTGTCAGCTGATTTCTCAACAGAAACGATGCAGGCCAGACGGGAGTGGCAAGAAATATTCAACGTGATGAATAGCAAGAACCTACAACCAAGAATAATCTATCCAGCAAAGCTAACATTCAGAATTGAAGGGCAGATAAAGAGCTTCACAGATAAGAAAAAGCTAAAGGAGTTCATCAACTCCAAACCAGTATTATATGAAATGCTGAAAGGTACTCTTTTAGAAGAGGAAGAAGAAAAAGGTAAAAGATAAAAAAATTATGAACAACAAATACATATCTATCAACAAGTGAATCTAAAAATTAGATCAACAGAATAAACTGGTGAATATACTAGAATCAGGAGCACAGAAAGGGAGTGGACTGATAATTCTCAGGGGGAAGAAGGGAGGGGGTACAGGGAGTGACTGGACAAAAATCATACACCTATGGACTCATCAATTGGGAAAGGTAAGGGTAGAGGGAGGGGTGGGCGTGGGGTGGAGGGGAGTTATGGAGGGGAAAAAAGAGAAACAAATGTAATAATCTGAATAATAAAGATTTAATTAAAAAAATAAAGTCTGGGTAAATATCTGATAGAAGTCAAAAACTCGGACTAGCTAGTATATCAATGTGGGACTCTGGAGGTGAATGAATTCTGATTCGATTAAGGAATTATGAGTTCCCTCTGCTGTTTCTTTGTGTGGGACTAGCCAATTTGCTACCAATAAGGGGGACTGGATGCAGTCTTAACTCCATCAGTAGGTTCTCATCAAGATGTTGGTCAAGAATTCTGTTCTGGGGCATGGGTGCCGGGAGTGCCCCCAAACCTGTCCAGGGAGTTGGGCATTGTTTCATTTATCTGCTCAGCTCCAGTCTGGGCTAGTCTACTAAGAGAGTGTGAGTATGGATGTTTGTCTGTCTTGGCATAATTATCTGCTCATTAATTGGTCTGTGTGAAGCAAAAGCCATTTTGTGCCTTTTGGTTGTATACAGAAGAGTATTTGTTATCTCTTTCTATTGTTTAATTTGTTTAAAGATAGGATGGACCTGCTGTGACAGAATGCAAAAGTCTTTACCAGCTGCTGAGATTCCTTTTTCTCAGAGTCTTTTGCTCTCTGTGAGAAAGAAAATCAGTCCACTTAGCTAATAAAAATTTCTAATTTTGTATAAGTAAAGGTTTCAGTTTGCTCTGATTTGTGAATTTGCTGTATTAAATTGAAATTTTAAAGTCCTAAGGTTAACTTAAAGGTATAAATTTGTGCCGAAACCGGTTTGGCTCAGTGGATAGAGCGTCGACCTGCAGACTGAAAGATCCCAGGTTCGATTCCAGTCAAGGATGCGGGCACATCCCCAGTTGGGAGCATGCAGGAGGCAGCTAACGGATGTCTCTCATCTATGTTTCTAAGTCTCTATCCCTCTTCCTTCCTCTCTGTAAAAAATCAATAAAATATATATTTTTTAAAAAGGTATAAATTTGTGACATTTCAAAGAACAAAGAACTTTTATTTATGGCTTTCTTATCTCTTTTAGTGGTTGGAGACTTCCAGGGGCAGGGCTTACAGCTCCACAGGATGGAGAAATTTACAGGCCCTGTCCCTGCTTGTGACATCATAGTCCAATGTGAGCCACCTGAGGCGGAACTAAGGTTGAAGTTATTACTAACTGTCTATGGATCCCTTTAACCCTAGTTGTGTGTATTGTGTGGTCTGTTGTCTTCGTGGTTGTATGTTTTGTTTGACTTGCTGTTTTCAGTTATTGGGATCCTCATAAGAAGATATAACCTCGTCTTTTGCTTCTTCTCTCTGATTCTAATAGCATTTGTAAATGGATTAAAGACCTTTTCTTTCAGGAGGCCATCCAGGCTTTCAGTTCGCAATAAATCTCCCTAGACACCCTTATCCTCATCCGCTATCTTTCCAGGCTGACTAGGAGTCATTTTTCTCCACAGGTTGGAATTCACCCTTCGAAAGGGAGGACTACTACAGCAGTAGTCTGTAGTTTTCTCTGAATCTCCCACTGTTTCTGTTTCTCCCCCTCTGTAGGAATTGTCTTCCTCTGACTCACCATAGGAAAGGGAGACAAGCAACTGGACCAGCGGTCAGGATGAGGTGAGTGGTGGTGGGGGGGAGTGGTCAGAGAAATCAAGAGTGATAAAAGGAGGAGGATTTAAGATCCTCTAGGAGTCTAAGGGCTTAGAGTAAAAATCTATGAGGGAAAACAATGGTTACAGAAAGAAAAAAGTATCCTTAAATGTAAAAAGCCTAAATATACAGGATCTCAGACCATTGGCCTTGTTTCAGGACAGAGTAAATGGTTAATGCAGAAAAGGGGGAGGGTGTCAGCAGTTAATTATAAAGCAGGGAGAGATAGGTTTTCTTGATTTTTACTGGCTGCAGACTGCTCTGCTGGCATAGGGGTCTGGTCCAGGTGTCTTATCAGAACTTCACTAGATTCAAGGTTGCAAGTTTTTTGCAAGCATAATTAATCTAGCTTCCCAGTGAGTAATGAGAATTTTACAACAAGCAATACAAGACTTAGGCCTTTGGCTTGCTGGCTGCAGCAGTTAAACCAGAAGCCAGTGACTGCTACTAGCCTTTCTGTGGCCCCAGGAATAGAGCAGCAGGCCCGGGATCTGTGAAAGCAGCAGACAGAGCTAGTGAAAGCTCCCTGTTTGCAAATGTACTGAAAGGGTTCAGTACCTGTTGCTGCTGGAAGAGGAGGGGCTGAGATCCCTTTCCAGTGCACTCCCTTGGGAGAGGCCTGGTTGCTGCTCTGCCACAAAGGGTACTGGTGGGAGGACAAGGGGCCTAATACCCAAGCCACTGCCACAGAAGCACTTTGCAATATGCAAAGCTGTTTCCAACTGCAACTCTGGCTGTTTAGGACTGGCAGCTTAAAGTCAAAGAGCAAAGGAAAGGCGCCCTCCCTGGACTGGGAAGACTTCAGGACTTTGAGATTCTCCAAGAGAGAAGGAGTCTGACTGAGGGATGGCAGAGACCCTGTTGGGTTGGAAGGACCTAAGGCCACATGTTAAACTTATAAATTACAGCTTTCTAGGCAGATGTTCAAGCCCAGTTATATAGGGGTTAAGCTACCTATTTACAAAAAAACAACTTTCTCCCGTGCCAGAATAAATTTTAGGGAAATTAGACAGGCCGTGTTTGTGGCTAGAAAGAACTGTCCACCATACACAGTCCTGACAGTAGCCTGCAGAAAACTGTATAATAGACTTAAATGATGCCTGCATCTTCATGGACATGACTCCAGAAAGACAAGGACAATTTTGCTTTGTGTGGGAAGGTCAAGAATAGACATTAGTCACCTCCCTAAGATATTTGTATAGCCCTACCATGTGTCATATATGGTAGCAGAAGATTTGGCTACGTAAGGTGGCCACAGTGCCAATATTGTACTTCATTATGTTAATAATATTGCATTAACCTTACAGATTTGAATGCAGTTGCCAAAAGGGCAGGTGCCAAATGGGCAAGGGAAATACTCATCTGGTTTTGGTCTCTACTGAAAGACAGTTGGCAGCCTGAATACTGTCTTGCAGGCCTGTGTGGCTATACCCATGTCAGGTGTGGCACAAACCTCAACTTTAGCAAACTGGGGAAGGCCTGTTTGTAACAGAGGGAAGTGGTGAGTACTAGCCCTTTGTTATAGAAATTACAGACCCCATGAGGTCCTGTGACATGTGAGAACCTGTAAAGCAATAAAACTCCCTTAGTCCTTTCTCAGAGGGCATGTCACCCCTCCCAGAGACCAGATGAAATTTTAAGGACAAGTCAAGTAGAGGGAACCCCATTACAAGAATTGTCTACTTGAATATAGGCACATTTTTAATTTCTCCTTGTCATTTGAAGACAGTTATATTACTCTGAAGAATCCATAGAAAGGACTGACAAGGAAAATCAGAAGACCTTAAAGTAGGTCAGTATATTTTTCTCCTTATATAATTCCTCCGAAATTTGGCAATGCTTAATAAATCATGGCAATACATTTCTTTGCATAAATTCAATAAGACCAGTTTCTAATAGTGGTTTTATTGGCTGGAAACTTAGACTGGAGTATGTTTTAAAGAGCCCTGTCTGAACTCTGAAGACTTGAAGCCAATAAGAGTGCCTAGGAATAGCCTGGTATCCTGCTTGGGAGCCCTGAAAATGGCTGGTGCTGGAGTGTCAGGCCCATGCCCTACCATCACTGGAGGTTGGTCAGAGTAGAAGGGGAGCAATGAGGGCACCTCTGCATCCCTGTGGAACCCCCAAGCACTCTAGGCTGCAATGAGTAGAAGGGCTACTAAGATGGGCCTTAAAACCTAGGGCATAGGCACAGGTGGAGTCGCTGAAGGTGAGAGATTCACCTAACTCAACAGGTAGTGCAGGCAAGGCCGGACAGCAGCTGGATAGCTTGGCTTCCTAGCCCTACGGGGCACACTAAGATTCAATCATGAAATTCTGGCAAAGGTAGTAAATTACCATTCTTGTTGTGTTTATACAAACAATCAGGCCAAATTAAATACAGTAGGTAAATTAGTCTTGATTTGGCTTTTTTAATATACATAGATGTAATTTTGAGGAGAAAAAAACTATTTCAATAGATGTTATTAAAACTGAGATGTTTTCTTTCCCTTCCACTGGACCATTTGTTACAGTTTGTCTCTGCCCACCTCCTTCTGTGCCCAGGCATCATCGTCCCTCTGACAGACAGCAAGAATCTCTTGGCTCTGAGGGAAAACTCTGTCCCTCCTCAGCACGAAGCAGCTACAGAAGAAATTCAACGTCCATTTTCCCTAAAAGAATTCAGAACCAGGATCCTCGAGGTAATATATTAGGCAGTTAGACAGACATGAGCAGAGTAAGGACAATGAGCCAACTAGTGCTACCAGATGTAACTAAGTCTTTCCACCTCTATGTATGTGAGACAAGGGCATAGTCAAAGAGGTATTCACCAAAAGTCTCAGCCCTTAGAAAAGGCCAATAGCCTATTTGTCCAAGACTTGACCCCTTTGCACTTGGGTGACATACCTGCCTCTAGGCAGTAGCAGTCACAGCTATGCTTATCAAAAAAGCAAATAAGTTAACCTTAGGGCAGTAACTAATCCTAACTGCCCCACATGAGGTCAAGGCTTTACTCCAGAACACACTAGAGCACTAGATGTCAAACACTTGAGTCACCCAGTTTCAGGCTCTCTGGTAGACAAAAGAAAAATCAGTAACAATTTATACTGACAGCAGTTACGCATTTACAATGGCTCACGTACATAGTGCTATTTACAAGGTAAGGGGTATCCACAGAAGCAAGAGGGAACTGGGCCACAGATGAAGCTGCCTGGAAAGCTGTCCTAAAAACCAGTGGGGCCTCTATAGATTCTAGTGACTCTTCCAGACCCAGATCTACTCAATCTAGAAAAGCTAAAATCCATAACCAGTCTTTATTCAAGTTCTTATAGACTTTCAGTCTACCCAGGAAGCAATCCAAAAGCACATCTGAGATGCTCTGCCTGTACTAACTTCTGATCTGGTTCATCCCTTCCATCCTGGTGACTCTGGGTAAAGAAATTTGCCACCTAAGGACTGACTCCTACCTGGAAAGGACCACCTCCATGGCAGTCAAGGTCAATGGAATCCCAATGTAGCTTCATCACATCTGGCTTGACAGCCCAGGAGAAATAGAGAGTCCTGGAGTTTTCAGACTCTCTAAAGAGTACTCCTGGCCCTCATTCCAGAGAATTTGTGGGTTAAAGAAACAAAAAGCTTAGTCAGGGAAATGGTCAGGTTTGCATCAATGTGGGGAAGTTTGCATAAGAAGCCCAGGTGCCTTCTGGGAGCACCTCAGTGCAGATTCCCTTCCCAAACCTGTAGTAGAGACCAGGTGCCATTAATGAAGGGCCACACTCTGGGGGGAAAGAGGCAGGTAGAGTGAGGGTAACCCTACACAGGCTGGAGATGGAAAGAAGGCAGGATCTGGATCTGGGATACAGCAGACCCTAGACGTGGGCTAACCTGGTTCTCCAGACAGCAAACCACCACCCTCAGGAAGGAGTTCTGTGAGCAGACTGGCAAGTTGCCCTCTAAGCAGCTGGCTCTAGCCTCACAGACCTCGGATGTAGTCTAAGGATTCAGGAAGCCACTGCTGACCCATTGGCTTCACAGGCACACCAGGCCTATTACAAGCTGCACATTGCAAACAGAAGCTTCCCCAGCCTCTTTCTTCACTTAAAGGAGAACTGAATTGGTCTCACACAACTGCATCTGATTGATGCAACTGAAATTACACAGCTGCCAAGGAGTCTGGGAAATGTAGTTTTTTGATTTGAAGATGCTTCTATAAATAAAGGTGCCCTGGAAGAAGTTTTAGATAGATGCTGAATAATCATTCCCATCGTGGTTACTCTGAAAACCTTCCATGGCTGTCCATCTGGATAGCGCTATTGGAGGGATTCAGGACCTGGGTGCAGAATACAGCAGATTCCAGCAATGATTTCTTTAAAAAAAAAATCTTTTGTTGTTGTTAATCCTTACCCAAGGATATTTTCTCCATTGATTTTTAGAGAGAGTGGAAGGAAGGGAGGGAGAGGGGGGAAACATTGATGCCTGAGACTAGGACTGAGGATTAAACCTACAACCCAAGCACGTGCCTTTGACTGGGAATCAAACCTGAGATCATCAGTGCACGGGCACACACTCTTACCACTGAGCAACACCAGCCAGTGATTTCTAAACTGTAGACTACAGACCCTTGAGAGACTCGGGGACATCACCGCCTTGCACCCCAGTCATTTTCTGTGGACTGGAAATAAAAACATTGTGACTTCCTTATATGTGTTCGCCTATTTTTCACACATGGAGGGAATTTTGACTCAAAAAAATATATATATGAATCACTGGAAATCTTCCTTACAAACACCTTGTTTCTCATCCACAGATCCCACACCTCTGCCTAGACTGGGAATACCATCTCCCTCCTCTCTTGCCAATTCCTATCCATCATTTGAGACTCAGCCCAAGCCACCATCTTGCTTGGCCAGGGGAGGTGATTCTCTCTGGCTGCTTTAGGCTAGGATAGTTCAACCTCATCTATTCTCTCCTAGTATCCTGGGAAGTTAGACTAATGATAATGATAAAAGTGAACTTTTATTGGCTCATTGTATGCCAGGCTCCATGACATATGTACTCTTATTATCCCTTTTTACAGATAAGAACCCTGGGGCACCGAGAGGTTGCATAACCCGTTCAAGGTCAATTATTACTCAGTGGCGGCTGTGACTCAATCCCAGGCAGCAGTCTGTCTTCAGAGCCCATGCTCTTGACCAATACTCTCATTTCCTCTCATTCTCTCTGTTATTACTGCCCACCCTGCTATGTTTATCTGTTCATCGATATCTTTATTTGCATGTCTGTCTCCTCTGAAAATAAGCAATGCCTTCCTGTGATGTTAAAATGGGGTGGGGGGAGGAAAGTTAAAAGTTTTTCCTCCCTTCCCAACACATAGAAAATTTTAAGACCAGGGTCCAAATTGCTTGAAGCTTCCTCCTCTCATCCTCCACTGTCTGTTAACACAGGGACTATTTTCTTCTTCAACAGAGAATACCAGACTAAATTACAGAGCAGGCTATGAAATTGCTACCCTCAGCTCCCTTCTTTGGCTGTTTTCTCTAAAATAGATTCTTTTTGTTGGTTGTATAAATACAAGACAGAACCCACCACCGCTTTGAAATCGCGTGGGAAAGTGGATCAGCTCTGAGCTCAGTTGGAACAGACTCTCTGGCCAGGATCCACCAAACACTCCTCTGGTCAGGAGGAGGCTCCTGGGAACTCCAACCCACATGTCAGCATTCTCCTGGAAACATACAGGAGAGTGAAATTGGGGAGAGCTTGCCATTTCCCAAGAGTCAGGAGGTATTTCCATATCTGTGCTTTTACTTTCACTGTTACTTCCTTTCTCTAACACAGACATCTGCCCATGTTTCCTGTGGAGGCTTGGCTTATACCGGCCAACAGCTGGTCATCCCCCTTTCACACCCTGGAAGCGCCAACCTACCCCAGACTCATCTCTCTTTGCTCAAATGTCTTTTTCTTCCTTTTCTACTTGAAGCGTTTGATTTCTGCTCAGCCCATTTGTTTTGGCTCATAAAACAGGCATTTCCTTTTCCCTCTTGAAGGTAATTTATTAAAAGAAGCCTTGTATTAAAAGAAGCCTTCTTTAATTATCTTGTGACCGCTGCAGGAAACAGCAGGGGAACAATGCAAATGGACCAGGCACACCGAACTTTGCAAATCTCCCTTGTGTCATTTATTTTTTTAATAAATTTTTTATTGATTTTAGAGGGGAAGGGAGAGGGAGAGAGTGATAGAAACATCAGTGATGAGAATCCTTGATCGGCTGCCTCCTGTACACCCCCTACTGAGAATCAAGCCCACAACTGGGAACCGAACCGTGACCTCCTGGTTCATAGATCAATGCTCAGCCATTGAGCCACGCCACCGGGCTCCCTTGTGTAATTTATACCTCTGAAAGCATCATTTCTTCCAGTAGGCATGCTATGCTATCAAGGTACATCATCTTCAGGAGATGACTTTTGTAACATTGTTTTAAGACATCTTAACACCTATTTAGGCTAAATGACCTGGCATGTCCACATGCTTATTCATTTACCTTAGACGCTGTCGGTCAACCTATGGAGAGAGTGGATGTTGTCAAAATAGTGTTACCCAAATCCTCTAGAGAAAGCCAACACACAAAAAGAGATTATGTGAATTACAAAAGCATGCCAGTCAGTGACACATGGCATTCAACCTGCAAGTAATGTTGACCCTGAGCAGCACACCCACACAAGCCAAAGAGAATCTGAGGTTAGAGAACAGGTTCCTTGGCTACACAGTGGAATCACTTGGGTATTTTAATTTTATTTTTTCACTTAGATATTTTTAAAAATCTCTGTGCCAGGGCCAATCAAATTAGAATCTCTGAGGGGTATATCCCAGGTATCATTATATTTTTTAACATATATTTTTATTAATTTCAGAGAGGAAGAGAGAGGAAGAAAGAAATAGAAACATCAATAATGAGAGAGATTCATTGATTGGCTGCCTCCTGCACAGCCCGCAACCTGGACATGTGCCCTGATCGGAATTGAACTATGACCTTCTGGTTCATAGGTCAACACTCTACCACTGAGCCACACCAGCTGGGCTACCATTACATTTTCAAGTTCCCCAGGGAGTCCAATAAGCATCCAAGTTTGAGATCAACTAGTTACAATATAAAAATATTTGTACATTGTGCTTTAGTAAAAAACATAAATAGAATAATAGGATATGTGTTTTTTGTGTGTTTGGCTTCTTTCCCTTAGCATAATGGTTTTCAGGTTACAGCACTTATCAGAACTTCATTCCTTTTAATTACCAAATGATATCCTATTATATGGATATATCATATTTTGCTTATCCATTCATCAGTGTGTAGACATTGGGTTGTTTCTACTTTTTGGCTATTATGAATGATGCTGCTATGAACATTCATGTAGAAGTTGTTGTGTGGATGTATGCTTTCATTTTCCTTGGGTATATATCTAGGAGTGAAATTGCTGGTATGGTATAATACAAAAATATATTTTGTCTTTGCCCATAGTTCCTAGCAAAGAGCTCCTAAAAGCCTTGATATTCTGTGTCTTTTTGTTGTGGTTAGTCACAACAAGCTCCTTTCAGTCACACCTAAGTTGATGCTAGTGAGGTGACTTAGTGTGGGACCCCTAGATTGCCATCGGATAGGACTGATCACTATAAAGACTGTGATCTGAGGACTGGAACTTTCAGCCTCACCCACAGACCTCTGGGAAGGGGAGGTGGTGCTGGAGATGGGACTCTATCAAAACTCTTGAACAATGAGATTCAGAGAGTTTTCAGATTGGTGAACACATGGACTTGCTGGGAGGATGGTGCACCTGGAGAGGCATGGAAGTTCCACAACTCCTTCTCCCTCCAGACCTTGCCCTATGCACTGCTTCGTCTGGCTGTTCCTGAGTTGTATGCTTCACAATAAACTGGCAAATATAAGTAAAATCTTTCCCTGAGTTCTGAGAGCCATTCTAGAAAACTACTGAACCTGAGGAGTGGGCCATGGGAACCTTTGATTTAAAGCCAGTCAGAAGTACTGGTGGCCCAATACTTATGAATGGTGTCTGGAATATGGGCAGTCTTGTGGGACTGAACCATTAAATACATGGAATCTGACACTGACTCCAGGTAGTTAGTGTCAGAATTAAATTGAATGTTGGCTGTGAAGCTCTTTATCTGACCTCCAATTCTAAATGACAGCTTTGCTGGGTTGAGTAATCTTGATTGTAGGTCCTTGCTATTCATCACTTTGAATATTTCTTGCCACTCCCAGACAAGAAAAAACTAAAGGAGTTCATCACCACCAAACCAGTATTACATGAAATGTTGAAGGATAATCTTTAAAAAGAGGAGGAGGAGGAGGAGGAGGAGGAGGAGGAGGAGGAGACAATAAATACATATCTATCAACAATTGAATCTAAAATAAATGAATAAGAAATCTACCGAACACATCGCTTCTCAGCCTTTTGTCTAAGATCAAGTGTAGAAATCTAACGAACAGAATAAACTGGTCAATAAAATAGAATCAGAGGCATGAAAATGGAACCGGCTGAGGATTCTCAGAGGGAAGGATGATGGGAGGATGGGAAGAGATTAACCAAAGATCTTATATGCATATATGCATTACCTATGGACCCAAACAATAGGGTGGCGAAGGCTTGGGGCGAGGTGGGTGGAGGGGGTCAATGGCGGGGGCTGGGGGGAGGGAGGGACATCTGTAATACTCTCAACAAATTAATAGATGAATTTAAAAATAAATAGAATGTTGGCCATCCAATTGATGACCATAGGATTGGAGGATATGCTCCAGACTGGGTCATATGTAAGTCTGTGTTTACTATTTGGAGAGCTGCCAAACTGTTTTTGCAGCAGCACCCTGGTACGCTTCCGCCAGCAGTGGATGACGGTTGCGATGTCTCCACATCCTTGACAACACTTGCTATTGTCTGTCTTTTGTTACTATAAGCCATCCTAGTAGATTGGAAGTAATACATCATTGTGGCTTTGATTTGCATTAACTAATGATAATGAGCATCTTTTCATGTGTTTATCAGCCATTTGTATATCTTTTTTGGAGAAATATCTATTCAAATCCTTTGCTGATTTTTTAAATTGGGTTATTTACCTTATTATAAAGTTGTGAGAATTCTTTATATATTCTAGGTACAAGTCCCTCATCAGATAAATGATTTGTAAATATTTTCTCCCATTCTGTGAATTGTCTTTTCACTTTCTTGATGGTGCCCTTTGAAGCACAAACGTTTTTAATTCTTTTAAATATATTTTATTGATTTTTTTTTACAGAGAGGAAGGGAAAGGGAAAGAGAGTCAGAAACAACGATGAGAGAGAAACATCGATCAGCTGCCTCTTGCACACCTCCCACTGGGGATGTGCCCGCAACCAAGGTACATGCCCTTCAATTGAACCTAGGACCTTTCAGTCTGCAGGTTGATGTTCTATCCACTGAGCCAAAACGGTTAGGGCCATTTTTAATTTTGATGAAAGCCAATTTTTTCTCCTTTTTTTCTTTTGTCACTTATACTTTTGGTGTCATATTTAAGGAGGCTTTCAGGAACCACATCTTCTAATCTTCATATTCTTGGTGCCAAGCACAAAGCCTGGCATATAGCAAGCACACAATGTTTATACACTGAAATGACACAACTTTCTTTATCTGAGCTTGGGAATTTATTAAGCACTGTACCAGTTACCTATTGCTGTGTAATAAATAACCTCATTTTAGTGATTTAAACCCATAAATATTTTATTTTGTTCATGATTCAATGGGTTAATAGGGTAGTCTTTCTGATCTGGGCTGGCTTATATGTCTGTATTCAACTTATAGGTTGGTAGGTGCTAGATGATCTAGAATGGTTTCACTCATATGTCTGGTGGTTGATAGACTGTCAAGTAGGATGCCTTGCTTCTCCTCCATGTAGCCTTTCACCCAGTAGCAGACTAGTTCAAGGTCATCTTAGAGTTCCAAGCCCTAATACCCAAGTATTTTTTCAAATCTCTCCCTGTAAAACACATCCTATTGACCAAAGTAATTCACAGAGCCAAGCCTAGATTTAAGAGCTGGAGTAACAGACTCCAGCTCTTATGAGCAAAGAATTTGTGGTCATTTCTGCAATCTACCACAAGCATCTTCTATGTTCCTGGCACTGTTAGGCTCTCATGGGGGTTATCAAAGGAGAGCTTCTCACCCTAGCTGGTTTGCTCAGTGGATAGAGCATCGGTCTGTGAACTGAAGGGTCCCAGGTTCCATTCTGGTCAAGGGCACATGCCCAGGTTGTGGGCTCAATCCCCAGTGGGGGGCATGCAGGAGGCAGTCAATCAATGATTCTCTCTCTCATTGATGTTTCTATCTCTCTCTCCCTTGCTCTCTGAAATCAATACACAAATAATTAAAAAAAAAAAGAAAACATGGCAAAAGGAGAGAAGACTGCAAGAGTTCCTAGAAAAGAAAAGCAGGCCCTGGTAGGAAAGAGGACTTTGTTTTTATATTTTAAAAGTGAGTGTGTATCAGTCAGAGTCCAACCAAAGGCATATAACCAACAGGAGATATATATTAAGAGATTTAGTGCAAAGAAGGGTCTCATGGAATAGTGGGGGCTGGCTAGGCAAGTCTGAAATCCATAGGGCAGGCCACTGGAAAGAGCCCGCTGGAACTCACAGGCTGAAGCTACAGTCTGCAGGCAGAATTTCCTCTGGGAAACCTTAGCTCTGCTCTTAATGACTTTCACCTGGTTGAATCAGGGTCACCAGATTATCTAAAGTAATCTCCCTTACTAAGTCAACTGATTATGGATGGACTTTAATTAGTTGAATAACTGGAAACTATAGCCTAGCCAAGTTGAATGTAAAACAGGCACCAGGTTAGATTGCACAACTCTGACCATCAAACCTCAGAGGGAAGGTAGGGGAGGGTGGGGGTAAGGGGGAGAGATCAAAGGACTTGTAGGCATGCATATAAGCCTAACCAATGGACACAGACACCACCGGGATGAGTGGATGAGTGGGGGGGGGGGGCGAGGGAGGGGAGTGTAATGGGGGAATAAGGATGCATATGTAACACCTTAATCAATAAAGAAATTAAAAAAATACTGAATATACTAAAAAACACTGTACATGTTAAATGGGTGAGTTTTATGGTATGTGAAATATATCTTAATTCAGCTGTCAAGAAAAAAACATGGGCCGAAACCGGTTTGGCTCAGTGGATAGAGCGTCAGCCTGCAGACTGAAAGGTCCCAGGTTCGATTCCAGTCAAGGGCATGTACCTTGGTTGCGGGCACATCTCCAGTAGGGGGTGTGCAGGAGGCAGCTGATCGATGTTTCTCTCATCGATGTTTCTAACTCTGTATCCCTCTCCCTTCCTCTCTGTAAAAAATCAATAAAATATATTTTTAAAAAAATAAAAAACATAAGTTCAGCCCATGCTTTGGGAGATTTCATTTTGTTTAAAAAATAATTGTGGGCTTCTTTTTTTAAAAAAAAAAAAAGTCTTATTATGAATGTGCTTGACTCAGCCTGGAGGGCAGAACAAAAGATGTAATCTAGAGAAATGTGGGTGAAGTCACCCGGAGCCTGGCACTGTTCTGTCCTCTCAGCCAGAAGTCAGAGTGGTTTCTTCAGGGTTTCCTTACTGCCTCTGTGGCGTGGACCAATGAATGTTTAAGCTCCCCCGGGTCACCAGAGGAGAGAGACAGACACGGGGACTGCGGAAGAGCACAGTCTGTGCTGGGAACCCAAGATGATCCCCAGGCCCACGGCTGGTTTGGGGATGTGGGACCTGAAGCCACTTCAGAAAAACCACGCCAACTCCAATTAGCTCCCCCTCGTCTCTGCGCTCAGGTAGCTTTGGCCTGTGGGCACCTGTTAGAGTTCAGCCACAGAGACAAGTAGTTGCTGAGTTTTTTTGAATGCGCGGCAAGGGCCAGACTTGTTGCCGGGATGTGGAGTGGCGTGAGATCATTCTGGGCTGGAAGAGCTTAGAACAGTGGTCAGCAAACTGCGGCTCTGTAGACTAAGGAGTTTGCCGACCACTGACCTAGACTCTCGATCCCAATAATGACAGGCTGTTGTTGTTCCTTGTGATTAAGCCCCTATCCCACTGGCCCGAAAACTCTTTGGTCAACAGAGCGGCAAACCGCGGTGGCTCGGGAGCCGCAGTTTGCCAACCACGCAGTTTGCCAACCACTGGCTTAGAAGAAGCCCACGGGAAAGCAAAAATGAACAAAACGTGGGCGCAAAGGGGACAGGTGGGTACACAGCAGGACCAGGAACAAAGGACTGGAGGAGGGCAGAGGCTGGGCTGAGTGGAGCAGAGTGTCCTGCAGAGGCTGGGCAGATACAGGAATGTGGGGGCAGGGCAGGGAGGCTCTTGAGGAACAGAGGACTGGGGACTGGATGAAACCAAACCAGTAGCCTCCAAAATAGGGGCACACACTGCCAGGGGTGGTCAAGATGATCCACTGGGGTGGGGGTGGGGGGGGAATAAAGGCACATATGTTACACTTTAATTTTTATTTTTTTATTGATTGATTGAAGTGTTACATATGTGCCCTTATTCCCCCATTGCCCCCACCCCGCCTCCACTCAAGCCCTCAACCCCCTGGTGTCTGTGTCCATTGGTTAGGCTCATATGCATGCATACAAGTCCTTTGGTTGATCTCTCCCCCTTACCCCACCCTCCCCTACCTTCCCTCTGAGGTTGGATGGTCTGATTGATGTTTCCGTCTCTGGATCTGTTTTTATACATCAGTTTATGTTGGTTATTATATTCCACAAATGAGTGAGATCTATTTTTGATGCAAAGAATAAGAAAATAAGCTCTGGAGGCAGAAAAAAAAAAAGCATTTGTCATTTCAGATGCTGGTGCTGAATGTTATAATAATGCTGACCACAGTGATGCTACTTCATGTTTATTGAACACTTTTACTCTGTGCAAAGTAACCTGTACCAGCTCATTTAATCCTTATAGCATGCTATGAGGTAAATACTGTTATATCTTACTTTTACAAGTAATGAAACGGGCTCAAAGAGATAAAGCAACAACCTGAGGTTACAGGAACTAATGAGTCATGAGGAGGGATTAGGTCCTCGCTAATATGTCTGCAGGGCCTTCCTTCTTAACTATTCTTGGAATTAGAGGCAAAAAGCTTATATTGGTATAACCCAAAGTAAGGTGATGACTCAAGCTTAGGAGCAAGGACATAAAACAGAGATTGCTAATAAGATTCCACACACTGTCTCCAGAAAACCCACACCTCTGATGGTTCTTATCAATAATGTATCTCTCTTTTAACAGCTTATCACACCCAAAGATATACTATGTATGTATAGAAATATATGTCTACACCTATATCTATATCTAATATATAAATGTCTTTATAGATATCTATATGTAGAGAGAGAGTTAACACTATGAATGTACTAAATGTCACTAAAGTGTACACATTTTAAAGTGGTTAATTTTATTATGTAGATTTCCCCTTAATAAAAATAGCGCCCGTTATTTGAAAAAGAAACTCAAGTAGTAGCTTATATATGGATTGATGCCAGCACCTTCCACTTATGAGCAAGTCAGACAGTCTCAAGACAGGAACAAAATAAATCATTTTGGAGACAGAGTGGGAGTTCCTCAATTGAGGGGATGATAAGCCTCATCATTTGCTTTCAGTATTTTGCAACATCTCAAAGTTGTTTTTTTTCTGCCTGCTTAAAATGTGTTTACAGATTCTAGTCTCCAGTTATAAGAACCCAGCCCTCACAAAATAAACAGGTGACTTGGAAGAATCCTACAAAAACAACATAGTTGGAAATAATAATAAGGCAAAAAAAACAAACAACCAGAAAATATTAGATTTCTCCTTCTGACAATGCAACAGATGTTGCATTTCTTGTCCTTCTAGAACTTTACTTGTCCACAATAGTTGAAGTAAAAAAAAAAAAAAACTACCGAAACCGGTTTGGCTCAATGGATAGAGCGGTGTGGCCTGTGGACTGAAAGGTCCTGGGTTCGATTCCGGTCAAGGGCATGTACCTTGGTTGCAGGCACATCCCCAGTAGGGGGCGTGCAGGAGGCAGCTGATCGATGTTTTCATTGATGTTTCTAATCCTCTCTCTCCCTTCCTCTCTGTGAAAAAGAAATGAAATATATTTTAAAAAAATAACCATCTATTCAGATCTGAAAAGAGTTTGTTCAAGAACTCAAAATTACCCAGGTACCTATTGGAGATATTGACAGAAAGCTTTCTCGGGATATAGCCTCTGACTTAATATCCTGGTTAATGATAATATATTATCTATATACTAGAGGCATGACACATGAAATCTGTGCAAGATTAGACCGTCCTTCCCCTGGCTGCTGGCACTGGCTTCCCTCCAGCAGCCTGGACCCAGGCTTTCCTTTGGCCACTGGCAGGCACCTGGAACCTGGGCTTCCCTTGCAGCCTCAGTTTTGTCCAGTCTAATTAGCATATTATGCTTTTATTATTATAGGTATAAAAGCCTAAGCAACCATTCAACCTTTTGACCAGTATCTATGACACACGCACTGACTAACAGGGGGCAGATGCTCAATGCACAGGCATGGAAACGGAACAAACTGATAAATCTCAGAGGAAAGGGTGAAGGGGGGAGGGCAGGAAGAGAGTAACCAAAGATCTTACTTATATACACACTAGAGGCCTGGTGCATGGATTTGTGCACTGGTGGGATCCCTTGGCCTGGCCTGTAGGGATTGGGCCAAAACTGCAGTCCAACATCCCCTGAGGAGTCTTGGATAGTGAGAGGGTGCAGGCCAGGCTGAAGGACCCCACCAGTGCACAAATCCGTGCACCAGGCCTCTAGTTTACAAAAAATACACATGAATATAACAGGTGTGTACTAATGAAGCTATACAAGCAAAAAATTGGAGCTCATTGGTATAAGCAGTGTGAAGGGCTTTTCATTTTTTTTTTTTATTTAATAGAGGAAGGAAGATGGAGAGAGTTAGAAGCATCAATGAAGAGAGAAAATAATTGATTGTCTGCCTCCTACATGCTCCCCTCCCCCCACAGGGATCCAAAGCCACAACCTGGGCATGTGCCCTGACCTGGAATCAAACCCTGACCTCTTTTTTCATAGGTTGAGGCTCAACCACTGAGCCTCACCAGCTGGCTGAAGGGCTTTTTTTAAAGAATATTGTTTGGTATGTGAACTGTTCTAGGTTGGCTTCTCCCAGAACCAGGCCTAGAGATGAGGATTTCAGTGTGAGTAGTTTGAGAGATAGACCCAATAAACATTGGTCAGGAAGTAGGAGTGTGAACAGGAAGGGAGGAAAACCAACATGGGGTACATTTGTGAGCAAGTTATCAACTGAGTAGCCAACTGAGGCAAGTAGAAATTGGTGTAGAACCTACCTTACAGCTGTCCCACCCTAGGGGAAAGGAACATGGAGTACTTAACACCAACTTTTGCCATTGAAGCATCCATCTTATATAAAAACTGCTGTTTGAAATTTTAACCCTGCTATTTGGCTTCTGTAAATGCTTGCTTGCTTAAATAATAAGGAAAATGAGACTACTCCCACTTCAGAGAAGCCATTAAACCTTCCCTGGACAAAATTATCAGTGCTGGCACCAGGCTAATCCTTTGGTTGAGGTCTCAAGGCCCCAGCATATAAGGGCTCTTTAAGAACTTGCAAAAGGGGCCAGAAACACCCCATATTTGGGAGACAAACAAGGTAAAAACATATAAATAGGGAAAATCCCTCCATGTTGGGGCCCCGAATTTGAGAGACATTTTCCTCTGGACCCATGCATAATAAATATAACTCCAAACTCCCCAGGCATTGCTTGATTTATTCCGGTTCTCTGTAACACCATCATCGATTGAGAACCAATGCTGAGGCATTTTCTCCTCATCCTGCCCTGTGCTTGGGTAAGCCCAAGAAAGTCCTCAGACTGACAGGCACAGAGGCTTGAAGGAGGAAGCCACCGGCATGCATGGGAATGGTGAGGACCAAAAAAATAGGGATGGGGAATCCAGAATGTCTGCTACCTAGACTTTATGGTTTCACTTTTTACAATATGCAGCATTTACGTTCTGTCTCAATGTTCCTTGTTTTTACACTTCCCGTGCCAAACTTCAGGCAGAGCCATGAGTCCATGCATGCGGGGCCTGAAGGCCTTAGAAACGGTGTACTACCAAAGGCAGAGATGCAGCACAGGCAGCTTCTTCTGCACTCTTAGAGGCCATTGCATGATACTTCTGGCCCATTTCAAAGGATCTTCTGGGTTGTTGGGCTCTACAGAAGTAGGTGGTATTTGTAAAACATTATCTAGAACTCTAATATGTCACAACATCACATTAGAAAATATTGAAAGGAAGGGTCAGGGCTCGAAGTTCTCAGGGAGGTTGCAGACAGTTCAGAATGTTCAATTCAGCTAGGAGACAGCCAAGACACCCACTTTAGCCCTAGTTCAGAAGTCAAGTTGAATTAATGCCAGGTCTGCCCTAGATCAGGCCATTTTTTAGTTACCGTGGACCAAACCAGAGAGGTCTGGGTGACAAGGAAGACATTTTGAGGAACTCCAACGCCAGAGGCAAAGGTGGACTTTGCCATCCCAGGTACCAAATAGAACCTTCTATGTGATATGCTTGAAGCATGTGTGCTTAAAGGGATAAGCAAGCCCTGCTCTATTTGGTCAACCACTCAGGTGCAAGTAGAACCTCAGGCTTAGAAAGGAGGGAGTGCCATTAAGAAATGGAGTTCTGTTATTTTCAAATAAATCTTTATTGTTCAGATTATTACAATTGTTCCTCTTTTTTTCCCCCCATAGCTCCCCTCCACCCTGCTCCCACCCTTCCCTCTGCCCTTACCTCTCCCACCATTGTCCTCATCCATAGGTGTATGATTATTGTCCAGTCTCTCCCTGCACCCCCCGCACCCCTCTCCCCCTGAGAATTATCATTCCACTCCCTTTCTGTGCTCCTGATTCTATTATATTCACCAGTTTATTCTGTTCTTCAGTTTTTTTTATTCACTTGTTTAGATTCACGTATTGATAGATATGTATTTGTTGTTCATAATTTTTATCTTTACCTTTTTCTTCTTCTTCCTCTTCTTAAAAAGTACCTTTCAGCATTTCATATAATACTGGTTTGGCAGTGATGAACTCCTTTAGTTTTTTCTTATCTGTGGAGCTCTTTATCTGACCTTCAATTCTGAATGATAGCTTTGCTGGGTAGAATATTCTTGGTTGTAGGTTCTGGCTAGTCATCACTTTGAATATTTCTTGCCACTCCCGTCTGGCTTGCATAGTTTCTGTTGAGAAATCAGCTGACAATTGTATGGGTGCTCCCTTGTAGGTAATTAACTTTTTTTCTCTTGCTGCTTTTAATATTCTCTCTTTTATCTGTCGCTCTTGGTCTTGGTGTAGTCCTCATTGGATTCCTTTTGTTTGGGGTTCTGTGTGCTTCCTGGGCTTGTAAATCTATTTCTTTCACCAGGTGGGGGAAGTTTTCAGTCATTATTTCTTCAAATAGGTTTTCAGTATCTTGCTCTCTCTCTCTTCTTCTGGCACCCCCATAATTCTGATGTTTGTACGCTTGAAGTTGTCCCAGAGGCTCCTTACACTATCTTCACACTTTTAGATTCTTTTTTTCTTTTCCAGTTGAGTGTTTTCTGCTTCTTTGTATTTCAAATCTTTGATTTGATTCTTGCATTCCTCTAATCTGCTGTTAGGTCTCTGAGTAATATTTTTTATTTCAGTCAGTGTATGTTTAATTTCTAGTTGGTCCTTTTTCATCTCCTCTTGGGTTTTGCTAAATTTTTCCATCTTTTCTAGGAAATTCTTGAAAAACCTTATAACTGGTTTTGAACTCTATATCCAGTCATTTGTTTTTCTCCATTTCTTTCGTTTGTGATATGTTCCTTTGTCTGTGCATTTTCGCTGCTTCCCTGAGTTGGTAAAGTAGCTTGTGTGCTAGGTGTCCTATATGGCTCAGTAGCTCTGCCTCCCCAGTTACCTGAAGTGGACATTCTTGGTGCACCCCTTTGTGGACTGTGTGTACAGCCTTGTTTTAGCTAAGTCTTGATTGTTGTTGGTATCACTGGGGGGAATTGACCTCCAAACCAATTGGTTGTGAGAATCAGCTGTGTCTATGCCAGGAGAACTTCTGTGCGGGAGTCAGCCTTATGATACAAGTCTTGCAAAATTGCAAAAGCCTCTGTGCTCAGCTTGGATGGGGTGGAGTCTCAGGGCTAAGCAGACAGCCTTGGCTTTCTGTCAGCCCTGCCCTACGTAGCCCCTGGATCTCAGTGTCCCTCGGGAATTGCTGGAGCCCTCTCTGTGCATACTCAAGCTCGCACATCTCCAGACCTCTGCCTTTCGCAGCTCCATTTAACAAATGAGGAAACGGAGTCAGAGAGAGGTTAAGTGACTAGCTGTGTTAATTCATTGGGTTCTCTGAGAACGAGATGCCATGATGGGATTAGATGTGCAAAGGATGTGTGTGGGAAATGCTTGCAGAAGGCTTAGGGGAAGGATCAGGAGCATGCACGGCATGACTTTAGATGGCAGTGCCCATCTGATCCCTGTGGAGGAGAGACAGAAGGGAGCAGGACTTCCAGGAAGAGTCCCAGAAAGGCACAGCTCTAGGAAAGGCACAGCCAGGCAGATGGGGAGTCCTCCAGCCAAGATAAAAGAGTCCTGCATGTTCCAGAAATGGCCTGTGCCAGAGCCCTGACTGTGCTCAGTCACTGGCTGGGAGCAGACCTGGGAAACAAGGCCTGGATGATTTCCAACTCCCATCGATGCGGCAGTGGATCCAAAGGGGGAAGAGCTGGGCCCTCAGTCCATTATGCACTGAAGCATGAAATCACATTTTTATGGTTTTAATGCTAAAACCACGTAGCCAGGAAATAGTGGGAGTAGGATTTGAGCTGAGACATTTCTGATTCTAAATCCCACTTTTTTTTCTTTTCTTTTTTTTTTTTTTTGCCACTGCACTATATCCATACGGTCTTGTGCATGAACACAGTGGCATCAGAGGACAGAAGAAAAGCTTTACAGATGCCCCAGTTCCACTAAAGGATCCCTCTCCCCCCACACCCCACCCATGCCAAGGAGTGCAGTGGTGATAAAAGGGCCACTGGGCACGTATTCTGAACTTTCTCAAATCAGCTTTAAACTCTGAAGCACACACTTCTAACATTGAAATCTAACTGTGATTTTATGAAAACAGAAAGGTTTTAAATCTTATTAAAATTGTTTTGTCGATTCTCACCTGCCAGAAACCAAATATTGTCTCACTAATAAAAAGATGTGGACAGGAGACCAGAAGGCTGGTCAACCTTAATTGCTCTGAAAGGTCAGAGCTAATCACTCACTGTGTAGTTGAAATATTGTTAGCTGAAGCAGCCTCTACCTGTTTATCTCATGTAAATTTCTGTTCTTGTAATTTCCTGCCCAAAGGTCATGGGTGTATCCCACAGTCTTAATAAAAGGGATAGCAAGGCCAAGGGAAGGGGTAGTCTTTCCACTAGAGGAAGGTTCCCGCCTGGCCCCCCAATATTGCCAAATTAACACTTTTCTAGTCTCTCTTTTCATTTTCATGCGGCCTCCTCCAGAACCAGAACCCTAAACAGGAACCCTGAACCACATGGGATGTAAAAGAGGTTCCCACACTCACCCATTCCTCCCCATCCCCCACAAAAACACAAATATTTATTGAGCAGTTACTCTGTGCCAGACCTTGCATTAAGTATTGGGTACACGGACGTGGAATTAACAATAAGTGGAAGAGGCAACCATTGGCAAGTAATGATGAAAATTATAGGTAAGGTTATGAAGGAAAGGTCAAGGCGCCCTCAAAGAGAAAGAGGGGAGACCTAATAGATATTGGGGCATTGGGATGTCAGAATGTATAAAGCAATGAATGGCCCTTGGAGGTATCACTTTGGTGTTAGGAGACCTAAGGGTCTAGGCCAGTGGTCAGCAAACTCATGAGTCAACAGAGCCAAATATCAGCAGTACAACGATTGACATTTCTTTTGAGAGCCACATTTTTGAAACTTCAACTACTTCTAACACCACTTCTTCAAAATAGACCTGGCCAGGCCGTGGTATTTTGTGGAAGAGCCACACTCAAGAGGCCAAAGAGCCGCATGTGGCTCGCGAGCCACAGTTTGCCAACCATGGGGCTAGGCCAAAGCGTGTGCCGGTAGCTCCTTTGAGCATGAGAAGAGCTGGAAGCCGGCCCCCTGCACTCAACGTTCCTTCTATGAGCCTGGTATTGTCCAGGGGACTCAGCATATCATTTTTAGGAGAAGGTGTTACTTGACTATTACATTTAGAGTGTTTGAATTGTTAATCCCTTGCAGTAGACTTTAAAACATAAATAAAATAAACGTGCAACATGCTCCTAAGCTTATGTTTCCCCCTGGGAATAAATTAGGTTTGAGCTTGCTATCAGTTGGCTGCTTCCCACTATAATGATTAAAACCCACGTATTTTACGTTGCCAGTTGGTAAAACGGCAGGGGGTGCTCTCAGATTATATTGTTGAAAGGCTGTAAAGCTCCCCTCTCTCCTGGTTACAAAATGTTTGCCTTCTGGTTGACTAACTGATTTCAAGGCTCACTTGTTATATTGCCTATTTGAGTTGGCAATCATTAAACAAAATGATAGGTCTTGGTTCAAGAGACCACCAATCTAAAAACAAAACACTTCTTGCGATTGAGTGCTCATCAGTTTCTCCCTTCTATGAAAAAGAATTCTTCTCCCATATGTAAGCCTACAAGACGAAGCTTTTATTAAACAGGCTCATAACACTTACTCACCATCACCTCGTCAATCCCCACACTCTTCCCTGTTAAACAGGGACAAGTGTCATTACATCATCACACTGGGCCAAGCCAAGAAAGAGTGCCGTTTCGTGGGCGATTATAGGTCTCACAAGAGCAAACAAGGTACCCAAAACCCACTGAGGTGTCAAGGTTGAATCAAAGAAGAATATAAAAGTAAAGCTGGAATTTTCCATGAAACTGGGGAGACAGGTTTTAAGGGAAAGGGCTATACACTCAAATGGCAGCTCTGATTTTTACCCCCTGGGGTAAGGTTCCAAACCCCTCCAGGCCCCAGTTTCCACAGCCACAAAATAAAACAAACGCACTATCTGCTTCATAGTGTGGTGGTAAGGATTAAATGAGAGAGCGCACCCACCGCGCTTAATGGAGTGCTCAATAAGTTGCAGCTTACTATTAGGCTCAATATCAATTTTCTGAGGATTTTAGACATGATACTGAAGACAGAGAGTCTGCATGATTTGTCCAAGGTCTGGAGTTAGTTAGGGACAGGTTTAGGTAGGGGGGAGGATCTACGATCATCCTTCCGGCTACAGATTAGCAAAGGGAGTCCAGCAATGATTTTCATGCACACCAACAATGCCCTATTAATTCACCACAGACTGGAGCAGACTCAGAATGGCCTGGGAGTTAAAAGTCATATCATCTTGTGAGGCATCCCTTCTTTATCTTGAAAATGAAGGGCTGGCCTTACTCAAACAGACTCAGTCAGTAACCAATCTCATAATCTATGACACATTCAAGATTGTTGTAAGGTTTTAAAATATAAATTCATTTGTGTGTTTTTTTAAATGCTGATTCAATTGAGCTGGGGGTCATGGACTCAGAGCTGAGTGGTGTATCTATAGGGTCGTAAATACTGAGTCAGGGAGGTCCCTCTGGAACAGTCCCATGGAATCCTTGTGAGTTTTGTCTGTCTCTCTAGCTGTGTAGACTTCAAGCCCCGCTCTCTGGCTCTCCTCAAGACTCTGAAAGCTATTTAATATTTTGAATAAACTCCTCAAATGAATGAGAGTGGATTATTTAATTTATTGATTCCAGAGTGACAGAGGAGAGAGGGGAGGAGAGGGAAGGAGAGGGGAGAGGAGAAGAAGGGAGGGAAGAGGAGGAGAGAGAAAGAGAGAAGAGGGAAGGAGAGGGGAGGGGAGGGGAGGGAAGGGGAGAAAAAGGGGGGGAAAGCAAGCATTCATTGGTTGTTTCTTTTATGTGCCCTGATCAAACCCTCAACCTTGGCTTATTAGGACAACACTCCAACCAACTGAGCTAACCTAGCCAGGGCTAAGTGAGCGTGGATTTTGACATTGGCAACTAAGAACTCTGATGGATTCAGAATAGGCTATCCAGGGTGGGGCAAAAGTAGGTTTACGGTTATTCACATGGAAAATAATACAATTAATAAATGATAATACAACAATAAACTCTGTCTTGGGTACTCACAACTATATACCTACTTCTGCCCCACACTGTATTTAAAATTAACCCAATACTATTGCCACAATTCCCGAAATGGTTCACAATCAATGTCTCAGAATATTTTCAGTAGAAGTAGCAAAATAAGAATGTTTTTGGTTTTCCCACATGTGCATTTACCTCCAACAATCTCTAAGCTGAAGAATGTTCACAGGCAAGGAATTTATTGAAATAAAGATTCCTACTTTGCAATGAGATTTTGCCAAACATTTCTACCTATTTCTTCCACGGTGTGTCTAGGAGCCTCCTTAGAAGATGCCTGACACTGATCTATCAGATGAACTTCAAAGTCAAACTTTTTTTTTGAAAAATATGTTTTTATTGATTTGAGAGAAAAAGAGGAAGGGAAAGGGAGAGAGAGAAACATCAATGAGAGCAAAACATCATTGATTAGCTGCTGTCTGCACACCCCCTACTGGGGAATGAGCTTGCAACCCAGGCATGTGCCCTGATGGGGAATTGAACCAACAACCTCTTGGTTCACGGGTCAAAGCTCAACCACTTAGCCACACCAACCAGCAGACTTTTTCTTTTACTAGTAACACCATCTCTTATTGTGAGCTTTATAAATGGGAGGCTGAAACCGCATGTACAATAATATATTCACTGTAATAAAAAATATTCAGAAGCCCTAACAGTGTTTTATATTCTGCACTGGCGTGAAACCTCTATAAGGCTATCAGAAATCTCCCTAGAAGGTTAAGGGAATAAAAATGTCATTGAAAAGAAAAATGTCACATGCATGAACATTATAACGGACTTAATTGACAAAGTCTGCCCACTTCTTTCTATTATGTAAGGGACAATGGTAACTATTATATAATTAGTCCACTATTTTTACCTCAGGGGGACAATAGATGGTGCCATGAATTTCAGGTTTACTGCAGTTTGGATAAGCTCCCTCTCTAGTGAAGTTTCAGCTTACTTTCACAAGAACTATTTAAAGACTCATCATTGCAGTCATACATTAAAATTTTGTTCTAATGTTTTTTATGTTCTTTTTTTTTAAGCTGTACTTTGAAACCCTAAATATTCTGCAAAAAAACCCACATCTGTTAGAACTAATAAACAAATTCAACAAAGTTGCAGGATACAAAACAAACACATGTATAAAAAAAAGTAAAACACACACACACACACACATACACACACAAAATTCCACTTATAACAGTATCAAAAGGAATAAAATACTCAGGAATAAGCCAAACCAAAGATGTGAAAGACTTAATTGTACACTGAAAACTACAAATCATTGCCAAAAGAAATTTAAAATGATACAAATAGAAAGACATCCTGTGTTCATGGATTAGAAGACTTAATATTGTTAAGATGATAACAAAATCCCAATGGTATTTTTTTTTGCAGAAACAGGAAAAAATATTTAAATTCCTATGAAAGCTCAAGGGACCTCAAATAGCCAAAAACAGCAAATTTGAGTCGCATTTCCTGATTTCAAAACACATTACAAAACTAGAGTAATCAAAACAGTGAGGTCTAGCATAAAGACAGACACATAGGTCAATGGAATAGAAGAGAGCCCCTAAATGAACCCTTACATATATTGCCAAATGGTCTTTGACAAGGAGGCCAAGGCCACTCCATAGAGAAAGGACAGACTCTTCAACAAGTGATGAAGGGAAAATTGGATACCCACATGCAAAAGAATGAAGTGTGAGCCTTATCTTAGAAAATATACAAAAATTAACTCAAAATAGACTCAAGGTCTAAATGTAAACCCAAAACCATAAAACTCCTAGAAGAAAACATAGGGGGAAAGCTTCCTGATATTGGATTTAGCATTGATTTATTAGACATGACACCAAAAGCACAGGCAATGAAAGAAAAACTAGACAAATGGAACTACATCTAACCTAAGAGCTTTTGAGCATCAAATGACACATTACCAACAGAGCAAAAAAGGCAATCTAAGGAATGAGAGAATATATTTGTAAATCATATATCTGATAAGGGGTAATATCCAAAATATATAAAGAACTCCTATAACTGAACAACAACTGAAATCAAATAACCTGATTTGAAAATGGGCAAAGGACTTGCATAGACATTTTCCCAAAAATAATATACAAATAGCCAACAAGCATATGAAAAGATGCTCAAAATCACAAATCATCAGATAAATGCAAATGAAAACCACAATGAGATATCAATTCAGCCGAAAACGGTTTGGCTCAGTGGATAAAGAGTTGGTCTGCGGACTGAAAGGTCCCAGGTTCGATTCTGGTCAAGGGCATGTATCTTGGTTGCGAGCACATCCCCAGTATTGGGCGTGCAAGAGGGAGCTGATCGATGTCTCTCTCATCGATGTTTCTAACTCTCTATCCCTCTCCCTTCCTCTCTGTAAAAAAATCAATAAAATATATTTTTTAAAAAGAGATATCAATTCATACCCATTAGAATGACCACTTTCAAAAGGACAGAAAATTACAAGTGTCGTTGAGGATGTGGACAAGTTGAAACCCTTGTACACTGTTGTGGGGGTTGTAAATGGTGCAACTGCTATGGAAAACAGTATAGAGATTCCTCAAAAAGTTCCAAATAGTACCACCATATTATCCAGCAATTCCACTTCTGGATATGTATCCCAAAGAATTGAAACCAGGGTCTCAAAGAGATATTTGTGCCTCCACGTGGATTTACTCTGCAACCAGGGTATGACTTTGGCTTCCAATCCCAGTGAGTCCTCTCACCGGTACTGTCCAGAATGCAATCCTGAAGCCCTTTCCCACCCAGACTTACAGAAACCCATCTATTCCCATGCTCTTGCCATCCCTTTATAAGAATTCCATGGGATTTTCTGTGTTTGGCCTGAAAACTCCTGCCTGTATGTGTGGGAGTCACAGCTCTCTCTTGACCCTGGAGAACACTACAATTGCTGCCAGTTGGCCACCAGACCAGGAGAATACTGCAGCTGATGAGACTATTTGGCCTCTCTACCAAAAAGGGATACAGACTAAGAAGCCGTGCAATGTGAGAAAGAAAAATCCAGTGTCCGGGGCTTTTAGACCCGTCTACAGGGCCGCTTTACCAGGCTAAGCCAGTCCCGAGGAGGACTGCACTGGAACAAGTTCACTGATGCCCCACATTTCAGACTTAGGAATACCATTTCTGGTTCAAAGCCACAGTCAGCCCACTGCTCCAGTCTCGCCCGCCCCTGCATGGTAACTGCATTGCAGGACTCTTGTTGCCCCTCCCCACCTCTAGTATTTGCTTTGTGCCTCCTAGGTCCACTTCCGCAGACCTGGTCGTGGCTCACTCCCACACCCAAGCCCAGCCCCTGCCATGAGGAGTCTTCTTTGGTCCTGTTCCGTTTCTATTTAGAAGACCTGACTGGGACTGCATCCTGAGGTGCACCTTGGGCTAGGGTCTTGCTTTGTTCTTGAAAATCATCCCCCCCTCCCCAGATTCCCATGTCTTCTCCCAAACCCCAGCAAGTAGCAAGAGCATTTGGCCACTCGAAAGAGCTGATGTTGAGCCCTGGCCAGTGTGGTTCAGTTGGTTGGGCATCATGCCATGCATTGAAAGGTTACCTGTTCAATTCCCAGTCAAGGCACATGCCTGGGTTGCGGGGCTGGATCCTCAGGCTCAATTCCTGGTAGGGGTGTGCAGGAAGCAGCTGATGGATATTTCCCTCACACATTAATGTTTCTCTCTGTCTCTCCTCTCCCTTCCTCCCTCTCTCTCTAAAATTCAATTTTTAAAAATCTTTTTAAAGAAGAGCTGGATGTTAATAGCCTACCCTGACCCTAACACTAGCCATAACTCCTAATCCTAAGCCAAACTTGAACTCCTAAAAGCTAACCTTAATCCAAAACTCTAACACTAACCAAAATCCTAACTAATGGTTACTCAAACTCTTAATCTTAATCCAAAGACCAAACTACACCCCCAACTCTATCCCTAACCTCAATTCTAATATGCAACTCTAATCTGGAACCTTAACCCTGAACCCTAACCCAAACCCCCAATCCCTTTCTCCAGGATATACCGCTAACCTGTCACAACTCCTTCCTCATGCTCCCTCCCAGGCTCTGCAACTTTTCCAGAGAAAGACTTGCAATTTCCCAGAATCCTTTAGGTCAGGCTAGGCCAACCAGCTGCAAACTCTTTGGTCTACACGTGGAGGTTCCTCCAGATAACTGAGCCATTTGGGCCTGACTTTGCAACCCCAGCATCTCCCTGCCTACACCATCCTGCTCCAAGAATGAGTCATTCCTCAGCCCAATCCTGAAACAGGATGACAAGCTTCAGTTAAGTGGAAAATGAATTTAGGGAAACTTTTCCTTTAGAAAACTCTCACTAAATTAAGCAGCTTGAATTCTGGCACTAACTGGCTCAGCTACTTAATTCCTGGTGTAACCGTGGCAAATTATTAAACTTCTCTGTGCCTCAATTGCTTCCTCCATAAAATGGGGTGTTTTGTTGTTGTTCTTGTTAATCCTCACCAGAGGATATTTTTTCCATTGATTTTTAGAGAGAGTGGCAGAGAGAGAGAAAGAGAGAGAGAGAGAGAGAGAGAGAGAGAGAGAGAGAGAGAGATGAGAAAAACACATTAATCAGTTGTTTCCTGTACGCGCCCCAACTGACCAGGACTCAAACTTACAACCCTTCAGTGCTTCAACTGACACTCTAACCACTGAGCAACACTGGCCAGGGCAAAATGGGTTTAATCATAATACCTGTCTCATGAGGTGGCTGAAAGGATTAAATGAATTAATGTATAAAAGCACTCAAAACAGTACCTGGCACTATAGTAACTACCAAATAAGTGTTTGCTTTTGTTAACATTAGTCTGAGTATTGCAGAACAGAAAAAAGTATACATTTGCCTTTTACCAGATTCCCACTTGCTTTTATGAGGGGGGAAAAAAAAGAAACTAAACATGCTTATTTTAGGAATTTTACAAAGAACAGAAAAGTATAAAAACGAAGAAAAATGGCCCACATCCAGCCAGTTACTTACAGTTGAGGACAAAGGATAATTTGACTTTGCTAACAGTCTGCATTTTAGCAGATTTTCAATTGCCGCAGCGCTGCCCAGCCAAGCAGAGCTGTACTTTGATTTTATTTTGCTTTTGGCACTCAACTATAATTCCAGGCATAACATGGGTCCCTGTATGTTTGTCTTTCTCACCAGGTTGGAAGCTCCTGGAGGAGAGGAACAATGTCTCTTTAATCTCTTCATTCCCCAGAACGCCCAGCACAGAGCCAGGCCTAGAAAGATGCCCTTCTCAACGATTAGATGCCCGAGTCCCCACACTTTGGAATTCTGTTTCCCGTCTCTGCTCAGAAATGCAGTTTCTAGCAGAGCTATCTTCTAAATAAATGTAAGGGGGAAAGAAGCCCCCATTTTAAATTTGGTGAGGTTCTGCCCCACCTCTTTTTGCCCATCTTAGAAAGGCCATTTTCCTCCCTTGGGTAATTAATTGCAAACATTTTTTCCACGGGGTACGTGGTTCAATAAAGTGGTGATTTTCCACTTGCAGGTACAAAAATGAAAATCGAGCTGGCCAAGCCCAGGCCCCAGTGAAATATGGCATCTGTTCTGAGCTTATATTATTTGTGCTAACTGCCTGCCAAAGACCACAGGCCAGTGGGAATGTTCTTTCTCAACATAGATAACTGTACTCTCATCAACATCGGTTCCTCTCTTAAGTAAGCTTAGCAAGTACCTCCCCAAGCCCTAAATGAGGAATAGAAACATAAGGCTGAATGTAGCATGAACATGGAGTTTTTAAAAGTTGATTTTAGAGAGGAAGGGAGGGAGAGAGAGAGGAAAAGAGAGAGAGAAAAACACTGCTTTATTGTTTGCCTTATTTACACAGTCACTCGTTGCTTCTTGCATGTGCCCTGACTGGGAATCAAACCCGCAACCTCAGCATGTTAAGATGATGCTCTAACCAACTGAACATGGGTTTTTAAGAAACTGTTTTTTAAGAGACATTTGGAAGGAGCTTTGACGTGCCGATTTCAGATCTAATCCTGCTTTCCCTCCCAGCCCACTTCTGCCCCTTTCTTTCACTTTGATCGTCTTTCCAGTTGGCCTGATGTTCACAGCAGACAGAGCAGATCGAAATGAGTTTTCCCTGCGACGTTTCCATGCAAACCGAATATGCTTACCGGAAGTTAGGTAGGGGACAGGCGCAACAAAAGAATGAATGTGCAAGCTTACAATCCAAAAGAAGAACAGGCTCTTCCCCCAGATTCTGAGCAGCTTCTAAATCACACAGAGCATCAGCGGAGGCATACAATAAATGTACGTGGACAAAAGAAATGCTTGCGTAAACTCTACATCTATTCTTCTGCCTCCAAAAGCTGACAGCTACGAAGTAGAAGACAATAATCAAGGCTTGACTCTGTATACCAAAACCCAGGAGAGGGCCAGGGCTGTCTTGTCGTTGATGCCTCTCCTTCTCCCATAGCAGATTCTCTTCCCTCTTCCATAAGCATTTTACCAGACCGTGTTTAGAGTAGACATGAGTACAGGGAAGCCAAGTGGCAAAGCAAGGCTTTCTCAAGGGTGCCATCTGGTGGTGAGTCTGTGTATTGCACCATGGCTTCCCCCTGATGTAGACACAGCTGGAAGCAAGAGGCAAACAACTTGGCATGAGCCCTTTCAGGATTTAGAAAGTTGAACCTTTGAGATTTGGCATTGGATCGTGAGTAGCAAATGTTAAAGACACAGATGTGGAGAGAAAGCACTGCTACAAGATGGAGATCATACATTAGGAAATAGAAAGTCTTGTGTTAGCCTGAACACGCAGCTGGTTTCATGAATTAGCACAGCCTGCCCACACCCCGCCTTTTTCTTTTTTTTTTTTTTATCCAGCCCTGAAAATGTTTACAAAAGACCACTGGGGGATAAACCTGTAAAAATACAACTTCTGAGGAAAGGACTTAGAACCAGTACATTTTAAAGACAGAAGAATCCCTTTAGCTGTGGGTTTCTTAACCCGGAGAATCATGATTCTGCTTTAGGGAAAGTGAACTCCTTGAAATTGAACAGGAAAAAGTAGTATGCTGGCACGTACATGTATTTTAATAGAAAGGAGCCATAGTTTTTATCCGATTCTCAAAGGAATTCATGGCCTAAAATGGTCTAAGAACAAAAGCTTGAGGTCCTAACCTACCTAACCTCATACCTTGTGTGAAAATTCTATCTACAGCGACCTTGACAAATTCAGTTAGTCTCAGTTTGGACCTTACCGCTGTAGAGATACCATTACTGTGAGGCAGTTGGTAATTGCTTCTAAGCATTCAGAAGTTTTTTTAAAAATATATTTTTATTGATTTCAGAGAGGAAGAGAGAGGGAGAGAGCAATAGAAACATCAATGATGAGAGAGAATCATGCCCCACACTGCGGATCGAGACTGCAACCAGGGCATGTGCCCTGACCGGGAATCAAACCGTGACCTCCTGGTTCATAGGTCGATGCTCAACCACTGAGCCACGCCAGTTGGGCACATTCAGAAGTTTTGATATTGAATTGGACTGTGTTTCCTGCCCATGTCAATACACAGGGCATAGTCCCACTCTCTCCTCTAACAAAGGCGAGTCAAGTCCTTTTCCAAATGGCATCCATTCACACATATGATCCTAGCTAAGATGCCTACTTCTAAGTCTCCCCTCACTATTATACCCCCCTCCCTTTAAACCCACACAACATCTATGGCTTTCCATTGCCATCATTTTCAGATCCTCCATTTCTCAGGGACCTTCTCCCTTTTTCTGAGTCGGTGCTCCCTCAAAAACTTGACATACAAAACTGAACGCACTACAAAACATAACAGCCTCTTCCACCTGCACACTATCTGACTTGAACTTGTTCCGTACATCCAGGGACTCTTCTATTTCTGCATCTACCTCCAGTTTCTTGTTTAAAAATTTATTTTTATTGATTTCAGAGAGGAAGGGAGAGAGAGAGAGAAACATCCATGATGAGAGAGAATCACTGACCAGCTGCCTCCTGCATGCCACACACTGGGGATTGAGCCCACAACCCCAGGCATGTGCTCTGACCAGGAATCGAACCATGATCCCCTGGTTCATAGGTCGATGCTCAACTACTGAGCCACGTTGGCTGGCCAGGTTCTACTTCTAGTTTCAAGAGTCTTTCACCCTTTCCAGTTTAAAGGAGCACTCCTGTTAGTAACCAACAATGAAAAGGGGGAGACAAAGGAATTGGGTGGTTCTTCTCTCTGCCATTTGCCTATATCACATCACTGCCCCCACCTCTTTATTTCATTTCTGGTTCAAATAGAGAATAAAAGCTTTTTTATTGCTACCATCAATGTTGTTCTAGTTAGTATTGTTTACCTTATTCTAGCTTTTTTATTTCCATTCTGAGACATATATGACAGGCTTTGCATTTATCCTTTAATGATGCCAGGTTTCTGATTTTGTACATAGCCCTTTAAAACCAAAGCTATTGAACAGCCCTCTCTGTAGCCTCAATGGCTTCCTTAGATCCGCCCAAATTTCTCCCTTCTCCCAGCTTTCTTTGCGGTTACATGCCAGGAACATTTATTAAATTCTTTTCCTTTGTTGACTTTTAGAGAGAGAGGAAGGGAGAGAAAAACATCATCGATTGGCTGCCTCCTGTATGCCCCTGGGGAATTGAGCCCGCATCCCGGGCATGTGCCCAGACCGGGAATTGAACCAGTGACCTCCTGGTTCATGAGTCGATGCTCAACCCCTGAGCCACACCAGCTGGGTGCACAAACATTTTTAGCAACTGTTTTATCTTGCTCATTTCTATCTTTTGGACACTGGCCATGAGCTCATGCCCATTTTCTTCTGTACATTTTTTTAATGTTATTTTTGCTCAGTATCAGATTGTTCACAGCAGTTTCAGTTACATTCAGTACAGATGCAGATCATGAAAGCGAATGCCCTCTCCCCTGCTCTACCTTTGCTTCTCCCCTTTGATAATAGCTAAGACTTCATTAGCACTGACTGTATTCTAGTTCTAAGCACTACACATATATTATGTCATTTAATCCTCACCAGAACCCTCTGATATGGGCACTTTTATCGTTTCCATTTTATGATGAGGAAACTGAGCACAGAAAGTAAGTGACTTGCCCAAGGTCACACAACCAGTAAGTGGCAGAGCCGGTGGTCAATCCAGGCAGTCTGGTTCTCAGATCTGGCTGACCCGGATCGCTCCTTTCTCCGGTCCACGTTGTATGTATTTGTTTGGCATTACCTTTGACCTTCGGGGCTGTCTTGCTCACCAAGCGCTTTATGTGGCTAGATCTTGTCTCAGTGTCAAAGGTGGTAAGTCCCTTGAGAGTGGGACCAACTTGTCATACACTTGCAGCTTCTTCCTAGACCAGGCATGCCCTGTGGGTACCTGCATGTGGATGGATCATGTTCTTCACCAATTTCCTCCTGCCCAGTCCTTGCTCATCTTTTTCCAACCACTTCCTCTGGCTACACACCTAGGCTTTCTCCTCTCCTTTCTGGTCCATCACCATCATATGCCAGAATTGGGTGTCTACATCTTAAACACTATCCAACCAGGTTGTGTGTACACTGGCCTCATTTCATGAATATTAGTAAAACCCAAGCCTATATAAATCCCCTAGTCCTCTGAATCAGATATATTTTGCGCACTTTGGTAGTCTCTAGCCATGGGAGGTTATTAAAATTAAATTAAAATTCAGCCTGGTCAGCGTGGCTCAGTGCTTGAGCGTCCACCTATGAACCAGGAGGTCACAGTTCAATTTCCGGTCAGGGCACATGCCCGGATGGTGGGCTCAATCCCCGGTGTGGGACATGCAGGAGACAGATGATTCTCTCTCATCATTGATGTTTCTGTCTTTCTCTCCCTCTCCCTTCCATTCTGAAATCAATAAAAAGATATATTTGAAAAATTCTGTTCCTCAATCCCACTAGCCACATTTCAAGTGCAAAAAAGTCACATGCGGCTCATGGCTATTGGAATGGAACAGCACGGACACAGGACATTTCCACCAGCACAGGAAACCCTGTGGGACATTGAAACCAGCATAGCTTATTTTTCTCTTAAAGACTAAACAACATGAGTTCTCTTCTGCCAACGTCCATAGACTCCCACACACTACTCCTAAAATGTGTCTAATTTACAGGGATGCTAATATGCTGCCTGGGGTGTGGCCTGGAGGATGGGGTAAAGGCGACCTCTTCCCCACCCCCGCCCCTGGGTCCCAGAGAGCATCTGAGGCACCTGAAATTCTTCGGGCTGCCCTTGCTCCCTCATTTAGGAAAACTTACTCATGGATCAAGCACATTCAAGCACATCTCGTCTTGCTTGCCAGCACCCACCTCCGGCGTTCCCCTGTCTGTCTGCAAAGGACATGAGAATGTTAAGGGTTTAAACACACCCTCCCCTCATGCCTTCCTACCCCCTGCCCCGTCAATGTTGGAATCTCTGGTGAAAACAAAATGAGGGCTGTAGGCTTTGTCTGTGTCCATCTTCAGCGCCTCGGAGGGATCCAGACTTTTTTTCATATTTTATTTTTTAAATATATTTTGTTGCTTTTTTACAGAGAGAAGGGAGAGAGATAGAAAGTTAGAAACATCGATGAGAGACAAACATCAATCAGCCGCCTCTTGCACGCCTCCTACTGGGATGTGCCCACAACCAAGGTACGGGCCCTTGACCGCAAACGAACCTGGGACATTTCAGTCCGCAGGCCGACGCTCCATCCACTGAACACTCCGGTTTTGGCAAGACTTTTTTTCATATTTTAAATGGATTTTCTCAGGACCAACATAGCTGACATTCTTTGACCTTTTGGGTGCTTTCTGCCTTCAAGTCGCAAACTCAATAGCAGCAGTTTTGTGGAGCCTCCTCTTAAAATCGATTAAACTCCTTAACATTGAGTAGTCAAACCCCTCCCCCAATCTGCCATCTCTATTTGCACCTCAGAAGAACTTGCTCAAGCTGATGAGCCTACTAAACTGACCTCTTGAACAGTCCCTGGGAGTCAGTACAAAGTCTCTTGCCAGGAGTGAACCGGCCTATTAAAGGGGCTTGTTCTGCCAAGACCGGTTTGGCTCAGTGGATAGAGCGTCGGCCTGTGGACTGAAGGGTCCCAGGTTTGATTCCGGTCAAGGGCATGTACCTTGGTTTCGGGCACACCCCCAGTGGCGGGTGTGCAGGAGGCGGCTGATTGATGACTCTCTCTCACTGATGTTTCTGGCTCTCTATCCCTCTCCCTTCCTCTCTGTAAAAAATTAATAAAATATATTTAAAAATAAAAAATAAAAATAAAAAAAATAGAGGGGCTTGTTCTGGGCCCCAGGATGGAGAGAGAGCAGTTCCTAAGCAATACACAGCTCGTGGCCCGGAGCTTTCACACTCAGTTTTGTCTTCCTTTTCTACCTTGTCATTTCTTTTTGTTTTTTTATAAATATATTTCTTTATTGCTTTCAGAGAGGAAGGGAGAAGGAGAGAGAGAAACATCAATGATGAGAGAGAATCATTGATCGGCTGCCTCTTGCACGCCCCCCACTCGGGATCAAGCCCACAATCCAGGCATCTGCCCTTGACCAGAATGGAACCTGGGACCTTTCAGTCCGCACACAGGCTGATGCTCTATCCACTGAGCCAATCCAGCCGGGGCTACCTTGTCATTTCTTTGCGTTTCCCTAATCTTCAGCAAATGTGCAGTAAATATCGTGAGTCTGTCTTCGGGAATGAGTGGAGGGGCTTCCATCCACTGCTGGGAGCAAAGCTACAGAGCCGAACCCATCAACCCTAAAGCTCTGCAGGCACAGGGAACTATCCTTTGGACGGTGCATAAGCCTGCGGGAGTCCTTCAGAAACACAGGGGGCCCTAGCCGGTTTGGCTCAAGGGATAGAGCATCGGCCAATTTCCGTGGCAGGCTCCTCCCTGTCCGGGGCCCTGGTAAGGTCACGTGTGTCAATGTGTTTCTCTCACAGCGATATTTCTCTCTGGCTTTCCCTCTCTCCTCCACTCTCTCTAAAAATCAATGAGAAATAGCCTCGGATGAGGCTTAAACAAATAATTTTAAAATAGTTTTAAAAAGAAATGCAGGGGCGGGCAGAGGTCGATTTACAGTTGTGACACAAATAAGTGAAGGAATAAACTCTGTGTTGCGTACTCACAATGGGAAGCCGACATGTGTACTGAGACGGGCGAATCCAGGAGGACTGGAATCGCCGTGGTGTGGACGATGGACAGCGTATGAGGCAGGTCCCCACAGGACCGAGGTGGCACACCCCAAAGTGGAATGGGGAATTGTTCAAGGACATGCAAAATGAGGGCAGGGTTCAAGGATATCCACCGGGGTGGCGAGGCACCCCAGGGAAAGCAGCCGAGGAAGCCACAGGCCTGAAGAGGCTGGGGGGCGGGAGGAGTCGCCAAAGCTGGTGGTAGCTGGTGGCCTTTGCCAGAGAAAGACAGCTGCTGCCCAACCCAGCCTGGCAGGGGGGCGAGCTGGGGAATAAACAGCCCGACCACCCTCTTCCTATCTCCAACCTCCTGCCAGCGTGGGCCCCCCCCCTCACCCTTCCCCCCAATGCCTGGACCCAATCAGAAGCAGCAACGCTCCAGATGGGACCTGGAGGGACAAAGGGGAAATCTCCAGCCCAGGAGCTTAAGCTATTCTCCAAGCTATTATCTGGGTCTCGCAAAGCCCTACCAGGGCCATTGTCTATGGTTTATCTTTGTCAGGCACTTCCGCCTTCCTCCTTCGGGTAACAGCAGCCCCTTTATCATGTAGAACTGCCTTTCTCCCTCTTGGCGCGGTTCTCTAACCCACTCAAGATAAAGGTGACAAGTCATCAAGGTCTGGCCAGTCCTAATAGCCCATTTCCCCAGCCACTGGAGGTGGGGGCACGAGCCAAGCACAGCTCCACAGGATGCTTCCCTAGTCTTCTACCTCCCTCCTGTGCTTTCCTGTGTCCTTCCTCTCATCCGTTTGTGTATCTATCTACCTGTGGCTGAGAGGAGAGAGAAGGTCTCTTTTCTCTGGGGTCGACTAAGCTGGGATAGTGTGAGCTTTGCCTTCTCCCCTCACTACATGGAAGAATATCAAGGAGGTAAAGAGACAGACACAGAGAAACTCAGAGCTAAGAGGAGAGGGTGACAGAGAGCCCATTTGATGTCATTTGACATCTTAGAGTCCCTGTAACAAGCTATATCTCTGGCCATGCCGGTTTCCAGAACAAATGAATACCTCTTTTTTAAAATATATTTTTATTGATTTTTTTTTACAGAGAGGAAGGGAGAGGGTCAGAGAGTTAGAAACATCGATGAGAGAAACATCAACCAGCTGCCTCCTGCACACCCCTGACTGGGGATGTGCCCGCAACCAAGGTACATGCCCTTGACAGGAATCGAACCTGGAACCTTTCAGTCTGCAGGCCGACGCTCTATCCACTGAGCCAAACCGGTTTTGACTGAATACCTCTTTTTGCTTAAACTGGATTGAATCTGATTTCTGTTACTTACACTAGAAATGGTGTGGGCACAAAAGCCCTGGATAACAGAAAACACACAGGCAGACACACACCAACCTCCCCTCCCCTCTCCAGGTCAGCCACCCACTCTTCCAGTCTCCGTCCTTACGATCTGCAATCGCAGAAAGCTGTAATCTCATCAACCCCCACAGAAATGCTAAAACACTGTGGTATTTTTAGTATAGCATGTAAGAGGAAACAACTTTAAGTTTTAGAAAATGAATTTAGATCAGTATACTATTAAAGATTGTCTTCGAATTTCCACTTCAACATGTTCTTTATTAATACTCATAATATATAAAGACAAAGTTTGACTCCTCCCCATTTAACAAGTGATGCTGCAAAATTTATTTTAAATTAAATATGCAAGAAAAACCATGGTTTAGCTACAAATTCAAGTGACATATATATTGTGTTAAATATATTAATATGCAGATTGAAATTTAACTGTATATTACAACCCTCCAAACTGCTGCCATGGCCTGATTTTTTAAATTCTTGAATTTTGCACTTTAAAAACATCAACGACTTCATTATTATACTTTTCATATTTGGCGTAAGGTTCGAGGCACAGGAACCGGGAGTCGGGGACCAAGTGTTAAAGAGGAAGTTTATTCCGCACTAATGAGCGAGATAGAAAAACCAGGATTAGAGGGGGAGGAGGAGGACCCAGCTGGGCTGACTCGCTGGGACAGAGAACAGCAACAGGTGCAGCGGTGAACACACCTTTTGAGGGGAGAAACAGGAAGGGGTGGGGCCCAGGGCACTCGGCACGAGCTGATTGGTAGTTGACTGTCTCGGGGATGTCCTGGCACAGACGCAGGTTACGTCATACTCCGCCCACAGTTGGGAGAAGGGAGGATCTATCATTTTGTACTTGCTATTTGCAAGTACTTCCTCCAGAAATAACATACTGTGGGTTTGGATAATTTTATTCCTAAATAAAGGAAGAGCCAATTTGGATAAAAATTTGCTTCTTTTATTTTTGAAGAACTGGAGATATCCTGACATATCAAGAAATGATCATATGAATATAACGTATAGGTCTGAGGTCAAAATTCAGAATAATTCTGTTTATGTCCCTCATTAGCTCATTTTATTTAAAATTTTTAAAATTGATTTTAGAGAAAGAGGAAGGGATGAAGAGAGAGAAAAAGAGAGAGATTTATTGTTCCAGTTATTCATGCATTCATTGGTTGATTCTTGTATGTGCTCTGACCTGGGATCAAACCTGAGCTTATCACTGAACTACCCAGTCAGGGCCCCTCATTAGCTCATTCTATTTTTTAAACCATCCCTTTTACAAGTGTACAGTTCAGTAGCTTGTTCTATACACTAAATCCGTATTCTTTTTCAAAAAGATTTTTTCATTTGATTTTTAGAGAGAGAGGAAGGGAGGGGGGGAGAGAGAGAGAGAGAGAAACATCGATGTGAGAGCAAAACATCCATCAGCTGCCTCCTCCAGGTCAAGATAATAGATAATTTCTATTATGTTGGCCAGAATGGGCACTACCTCCCATTGGGGTCAAACTGGCAACTCAGTCTCACTGGCCAGGGCTAAATCAGTATAGTTGATGCCTCCTCTCTTTAATCAATAATCCACTGTGTTAAATAAGTGAATAAAAATAATTGAGAACTGTAAAATGGTAAAAACCACCACCATAGCAGGTGAAGTTGTCAGCTGGGTGATAAAACAATCATCTTCCTGGTTTGCTATAACTGGCACTGACAGACTTTCTCTGGTGATGGAAATGCTCTATAGTTTGCACTAATCTGCACGGTCCAATATAGTAGCCATTAGCCAAATGTAGCATTTGACGATATGGCTAGTGCAACCAGTCAATTGCATTTTACATTTTATTTAATTTTAGTGTATTTAAATTTGAATAGCCATAAGTGGGACATAGTTATATTAAAAAGTGATTCATCCCCTCACCTGTTTGGTTCAGTGGATAGAGCGTCGGCCTGCAAACTAAAGGGTCCTGGGTTGGATTTCGGTCAAGGGCATGTACCTTGGTTGCAGGCTCAATCCCCAGTGGAGGTTGTGCAGGAGGCAGCTGATGGATGTTTCTCTCTCATCGATGTTTCTGTCTATCCCTATCCCTTCCTCTGTATAAAAAAAATCAATAAAATAAATATTTTTTTAAAAAGTTATTCATTAGCCCTGGCCGGTTTGGCTCCTTGGATGGAGTGTCAGCCTGCGGACTCAGGGGTCCCGGGTTCAATTCTGGTCAGGAGGATGTACCCTGGTTTCGGTCACATCCCCAGTAGGACGTATGCAGGAGGCAGCTGATAGATGTTTCTCATCAATGTTTCTAACTCTCTATCCCTCTCCCTTCCTCTCAATATTTTTACAATATTTTATTGTAAAAAAATCAATAAAATATGTTAAAAAATAAGTTATTCATTATTTACTCGAAATTCCAATTTAATTTGGTGCCCAGTATTTTTATTTCCCAAAGGCGGCAACCTTAGTTATAGATTCTCAGTAACATTGACCTTGACTCCTGCAATGGAAAGTTTGAGTGGCAGGTTGTCTACCCAGGACCTTACCTTGGCCAGAAAGGGTACCTGGCTGAAATTCTTTTTTGAAAAGAACCTTTCAGAGGAATAATGGCTAAGAAAATCAATATAACTGATGTCTAAAAAGACACACTGGTACTATGATTCATAGAGTCATACTTATTTCTATGCAACATAATCCATCCTCCTTAGACAGGTTGCAGTGGGAAATGAGAGGCAACGCAGAGGCTAATTCAGTCAAGATTATTTGGGGCTTGGGGCATGGTCCTGGTGAGAAGGCTAAAAAGGGCTAATTCCAATGTAACCCTGATATTAGGTGCTAGTGCTCTGAATCCAAGCCAGCAAGCTCAGTGTCCAATCCTGATAACCTATAATGAAGTCCCTCTCTCCTTCCCAGATACTGGTCTTGCAGAACCTGTTACTGTGAACAGTGCACTGCCCCGGAGGGAGGGTTATGAATGCTGGCGCCAGGCCAGACCATCAGAGATGGCCTGGAGACCCCCAACACCTGGGGGCCTTCTTGCAAGGCCCGAGAAAAGCACCAGAAGCATAAGCCATGTTTGTGGGACAAAGACCACAGGGAGGGAGATATCAAGGAAAGCCCCATGCGTGTTCCTTCACTCAGATTTGGAAGGCTGTTCCCTGAGTCCGCCGGTGTATTAAACAGTGTCCCTCCATTTCTTTGAATTAAGCATCCTTGGTTTTCTTTGGTCTTCTGCAACACTGAGTACTAGGACTGCAGCAGGGAGAAATGGAATCCGTGGGTCATGCTACTGATTGCAAAGCAAACCTTCCCTCATAATTGCTTAATTCCTTAATCACCTCAGTGAGTGACCACCACACTAAAGTCATTGTGGGAATTTAAAAAATAAGACCCAGATTCTTCCCTTATGACTATACTTATGCTTTGCTTCAAAAAACAAACAAACAAAAAGGTATAGCAATGCCCTAGCCAGTTTTGCTCAGGGGTCCAAGGTTTGATTCTGGTGAAGGGCATGTTACCTGGGTTGCGGGCACATCCCCAGTAGGGGGTGTGCAGAATGCAGCTGATCGATATTTCTAACTCTCTATTCTTTATCCTTCCTCTCAGTAAAAAATCAATAATATATATATATTTTTTATTTTTTTAAGTATAGCAAGTAGAATATTGCCCATTCTCAGGAAGACTTGATAATATTTTCCCAACAACCCTATAATTTCAAGATGTGAACAAATACAGGTGTCTTTATACCTCCGTTCATTCTAGCCCTCACTCTCTGCCGTAACTATCTCCTCTTTGGCTTTGATAAGAAACCAGTTCTTGATGCCTTCAAGCTCACCCTTGATATAATAGAGTGTAATTTTACAGTTACTTATTAAGTAGATATTTGATAACATATTTTTTTAACTAGAGTAAGGACTTTTGAAATTGGCACTTCTTCCCCAGGAATAACAAAGAAAACACACATGGTATTTTATGAAGAAAACGTCAACCTTCTTCTAGCAGGTTGCTTCTTACAAAACCCAGGCTCTCGTGTTTCTGAGAATGTCCAGGTCAAAGAGTAATGATTATGGCTTTTCTCTTTCAAAAGGTTTTTACTGTAACAAACATAGCCAGAAGGCTTAAAAAAATCCTAATAACACTGTGTCTGGACCATCACATTTGATATGTTCTCTATTGCTTAAAATACCCACATGGATATATATTTAGCTTTGAAGATCTGGGGACTTGAGCACCAATGAGTCTCTAGCAAGAGCTGATTAGGTAAGGCAATTGCTCTCCTCTTCCTGCTCCCTCCTCCCGCAGGCTCCTTCTCCACCCATTTCACTCAGAAAAGGTACTAAGTCTGGGAAACAACTGGCATTCTGCCCAGAGGAACCCAGTTTTTGGATGGGGCTCCTCTCAAAATAGCTCAGGTTTGCATTTGGAAATAAGGCACCCACCCTGAAAGGCCACCCTGGGGTTGGCACACAGACTGCGGTTCTTACTGTGGGTGGTCCCTGGCCCAGCAGCAGCAGCAGCAGCAGCAGCAGCAGCAGCAGCAGCAGCAACTAAGAACTTTTTAGAAATGCTAATCCTCAGAGCTCCCTCAAGCAGACCCATCCGGATGACTTCAGTTACCTGAGCATTCTATCCCAACCCCCACCCCGCTTTTAACCTTTCAGGTGTCTCTTTCTTTAGAAGCATATCCAGGCCTTTCCCCAGGGAGGAGAGCAGTGGCTCTTACAGTGTGGTTGCAGATACCAGAAGCATCAGCCTCACCTGGGAACTTGTGAGAGCAGCACACTCCCAGCATACTCCCCAGCAGACCTACGAGAAACCCAGAGGGTGGGGCTCAGACATCTGTGTTTTAACAAGGGCCCCAATGATTCTGATGCACATTAAAGAGTGAAAAATAATGAGATCACAGAATTCCCTGCTATGGAGCCTATTTGGTGACTTGGAGGCCTGGCCAAAATTCCCTGTGATTTTATTCTCACGAGATTTCATTCTTTTGTCAGTCAGCCTTGTCCTCAAAAAAGTATTGACAATGGTAAATGCCACTCACGGTATTACTGGGTAGATATAAATCTGCGTTTCTCAAGAAGGTACATTTGAAGGAGAATGACACACGGGCTGTGTGGGATCTGTGTGGATGGGGAGACAAACAGGGACAGTTATGGGTTGGAAAAGGCCTCCTTTCCCCTTTGATGTAGGTAGATGAGTGGGTTTGCTTGTTTGTTCGTTTGCTTGCTTGCTTGCTTGTTTGAGTTGGTACAATAGTACACCAAGATTTGGATCTACTGAAGCATAATACCCATTTTTACAGTCCACCCCTGGTAGCCTATCATTGGAGAAAAATTTAAACTCTCAATCTTTAACTGTAAAGGTTAATGCTAATTTATATTCTCAATCAATTTATACTATGGATGCGAATCCAGGGGGGTATTTCAAGTACGATGGGTATGTAAGGTTTAACCCACAGATCTCCCTGTCCAATTGTTGCATTGTACCCCCATCTTACAAAGGACGCCTCAAGAAGTCAAATTATGGAGTCATTTACTAAAAGGCAGCGGCAGAGAAACCAAGATGGTGGCATAGGTGAATACCTAAACTGCTGCCTCACACAACAATTTCAAAACTAGAACTAAAAGACAGAACGGACATCATCGAGAACCACAGGAAAGCTGACTGAGTGGAAATTCTACAACTAGAGGGAAAGAGAGGGGCTCACAGAGACCCAGAGGAGCTTCAAAAAGCTGAGGTACAGAGACACGCATGTGGAAAGGACGGGCGGTGGAGTGCCTGGCTGGCTTCCTCTAGTGGGAGGAAGACGGAAGCTCCCAACTGCACTGAACCCCAGTTCCGACTGCAATGAACCCCAGGTCCAGGCAAGACTCATATAGGGAGTCTGGAGTGTCGTGAAAAGGGAGGGGTAGCCGAAACTGGTTTGGCTCAGTGGATAAAGCATCAGCCTGTGGACTGAAAAGTCCCAGGTTTGATTCCAGTCAAGGGCATGTATCTTGACTGCAGGCACATCCCCAGTAGGGGGTGTGCAAGAGGCAGCTGATTGATGTCTCTCTCTCATTGATGTTTCTAACTCTCTATCCCTCTCCCTGCCCCTCTGTAAAAAAAAAAATCAATAACATATATTTTAAAAAAATAGTTAATACAAAAAAAAAAGAAAGAAGGAAGGAAAAGGGAGGGGTACACAGAAATTTAGGGGAGCCATGAAAGGCAGAGGTCTGGAGGTGGGCATGCAGAGAGGACTGCCTGCTGATTGTGCCACTGGATTTCTTTAGCAGGAGGAAGACAGAACCTCCCAACTGTACTGAAATCCAGTTCCGACTGCATTGAACTCCAGTTTTAGGCAAGACTCTGGGGACCCAGACTCATATGGGTCCCTGGAGTGCACAGAAACTCAGGGGAGCCACGAAAGGCAGAGGTCTAGAGGTGTGAGTGCGAGTGTGCACAGAGAGAGGGCTGCAGCAACTACTAAGGGACACTGAGAACCAGGGGCCATGTAGGGCAGGGCTGACAGGAAGCCAAGGCTGTCTGCTCAGTCCTGAGACTCTGCCCCATCCAAGCTGAGCACAGAGGCTTTTGCAATTTTGCAAGTCTTGTCTCATAAGGCTGACTCCAGCACAGAAGTTCTCCCAGGCATAGACACAGCTGATCCTCACAACCAATTGGCTTGGAGGACAATCCCCACCCCCCAATGATACCAACAACGATCAAGACTTAACTACAACAGGCTGTACACACAATCCACAAAGGGGTGCACCAAGAGTGTCCACCTCAGCTAACTGGGCCATATAGGACACCTAGCACACAAAGCTACTCTACCAACTCAGCAAAAAAGTAGAGACAAAGGAGCAGATCACAAACAAAAGAAATGGAGGAAAACAAATGACTGGATATAGAGTTCAAAATCACGGTTATAAGGTTTTTCAAGAATTTCCTAGAAAAGATGGATAAATTTAGTGAGACCCAAGAGGACATGAAAAAGGACCAACGAGAAATTAAACATACACTCACTGAAATAAAAAATATTATACAGTCAAAACCAGTTTGGCTCAGTGGATAGAGCGTCGGCCTGCAGACTGAAAGGTCCCAGGTTTGATTCCGGTCAAGAGCATGTACCTTGGTTGCGGGCACATCCCCAATAGGGGGCATGCAGGAGGCGGCTGATCGATGTTCCTTCCTCTCTCATTGATGTTTCTAACTATCACCTTCCCTCTCTGTAAAAAATCAATAAAACATATTTTTAAAAAATTATACAGAGACCTAATAATAGACTAGAGGAATGGAAGAATCAAGTCAAAGATTTGAAATACAAAGAAGCAGAAAACACTCAACTGGAAAAGCAAAAAGAAAAAAGAATCCAAAAATGTGAAGATAGTGTCAGGAGCCTCTGGGACAACTTCAAGCATACCAATATAAGAATTATGGGGGTGCCAGAAGAAGAGAGAGAGCAAGATACTGAAAACCTATTTGAAGAAATAATGACTGAAAGAAAAGTTCCCCACCTCGTGAAAGAAATAGACTTACAAGTCCAGGAAGCACACAGAACCCCAAACAAAAGGAATCCAAAGAGGACCACACATCATACTTAAAATGCTAAGAGCAAAAGACAAAGAGAGAATATTGAAAGCAGCAAAAGAATAACAGTTATTTACCTACAAGAGAGCACCCATATGATTGTCAGCTGATTTCTCCACAGAAACTATTCAGGCCAGATGGGAGTGGCAAGAAATATTCAATGTGATGAATAACAAGAACCTACAACCAAGAATACTCTACCCAGCAAAGCTATTATTCAGAATTGAAGGTCAGATAAAGAGCTTCACAGATAAGAAAAAACTAAAGGAGTTCATCAACACCAAACCAGTATTATATGAAATGCTGAAAGGTACTCTTTAAGAAGAGAAAGAAGAAGAAAAGGGTAAAGATAAAAATTATGAACAACAAATACATATCTATCAACAAGTGAATCTAAAAAATCAAGTGAATTAAAAATCTGATGAACAGAATAAACTGGTGAATATAATAGAATCAGGGGCATAGAAAGGGAGTGGAATGACAATTCTCAGGGGGGAAAGGGGTGAAGGGGAGCAGGGAGAGACTGGACAAAAATCATACACCTATGGATGAGGACAATGGTGGGAGAGGTAAGGGCAGAGGGAGGGGTGGGAGCCAGGTAGAAGGGAGCTATGGTGGGGGAAGAGAAACAACTGTAATAATCTGAACAATAAAGATTTATTAAATTAAAAAAATTTTAAGTAAAATGATAAATAAATAAATAAATAAATAAATAAATAAATAAAAGCCAGCGGCATACGAGGGAGCCATTCAGCACTCCAAACCTCGCAGCCCAAACAGCTTGCCACATCTGGCTCATATTGGCAGAATATCACAAAGGTATCGATTACATTTTTAGGTCTGGAATGAGGAACCTGTTTGCATAAAGCAATTACAGAAGCGAAATTGAGCAAGTTAGTTATCTAAAGTATAGCTTTTGGGTCTACAGATCACTGAGTCAACAGAAACACATTATCTGAATCCACCAAGGCAATTTAGAATAATTGTGCTGTCCAGATTCCCGGAACACTGAGTCAACCGAAACTCGTTATCTGTAGCTACTGAGACAATTTAGGATAATCGAGCTGTCCTGATTCCCAGAAGAATGTGCTTCAATGACCAGTGAGATCACAATCAATGGGATATTCAAATCATCATAAATGGAGTATTGGGATAGCATACATAAGTTCAGAAAATCAAAATAACTTTCTATTGTTTTACCAAACAAATAAGTACAGAACCCAAACTGCAGTTTCTACCTGAGATTATTGCTACCATACTTCACAATCCTTCCTTCACATTCCTACCAGGTAAGTTATGCTAAAGCACAGATTCAGTCATAGCATTTCCCCCCAACAGCGATTCCCCAATATTTACTGAATGAACTTCATATTTCTCACTTGGCATTGCAGACTGAAACAACAGATATTGAAAGATTATTATGGTAGTGTTGTGTGGGCAGGATAAATAGCCATCTCAGATGGTGGATAAAGAAAAATTGAATTTATGCCTGGCTGGTGTGGCTCAGTGGTTGAGCATCGACCTATGACCCAGGAGGTCATGATTCGATTCCCGGTCAGGGCACATGCCCGGGTTGTGAGCTCAATCCCTGGTGTGGGGTGTGCAGGAGGCAGCCAATCAATGATTTTCTCTCATCATTGATGTTTCTCTCTCTCTCTCCGTCTCCCTTCCTCTCTGAAATCAATAAATAAGTAAAAAAGAAAAATTGAATTTATTTAAGGATGGGGGATGGGATATCCAAAGGGAAGAGCTGCACAGCATGGAGCCGAGGGGATATTAGGTGATGATGGCAGCCTGCAGGAGCTGGAGTTTCATCCTTACTCGCAGTCACTGGTGGGAAACTTTTGTTGTCATGGGTTTGGGGGCTGAGGTGGTGGGCTTGGGATGGAGATGGAATGTAGGTACATGATCATGTGTTCTTAGGACAGTTTCAATTCCATATATGGTCTGACTCTTGGTGATGAGAGAGGTTTGTCTTTCTGATCTTTTGTTCTCCTGTGGCAGGAAGCTTACAAATGCCTGTTAAGGGTTGGATTGCCCTAGAGTCCTAACATGGAATTGCCATTTTCATTAGGTAATAAAGGTTAAATGTCGGCAATCTCATATGGTCAACTTAATGTTCTCTACCTCACCTTTAATTTGTTAAATTTATCCTTACCCCTTTTTTCCATATTATCTATATATATAAAATCCTAAAATGCAAATAGACGGAACGGCGGCACAACCAAACAACCAGTCGCTATGACGTGTGCTGACCACCAGGGGGCACACACAGAACATGGTGGGGGCATCGGCTGTGGTGGGATGGTGGAGCAGGTGAGCAGGGGCACCAAACCAAGGCAGGGCACTGGTCACTGTCATCAGTGTGAGCCTCTGGTGGTTGCTGAAAATTCTTTGCTCCCACACACCACAGTCCTGCCTAGTACTCGCCCCAGCTGCTGGCACTGGAGCCCCCACTTGCACCCACTGCTGGCTCCAGCCCTGCTTGCACCTGCAGCCAATGCTGGAGCCACTGCTGACACCCACTGTTGGAGCCTGGTACAATCCCAATCACTCAGCCCCATCAGCAGGCTCCCAGCCCGATCGCCCCTGGGGGCTTCTCTACTTCCCCCTGCTCCTGAGGGATGATCAGGGCAGCAGCTACTGCTCACATCCACTGACAGCACTGACCCCACTCGCACCTGCTGCTGGCGCTGGCCCCAATTGCTCCGCACCACCAGTGGGTGCAAGCGGGGCTGACGCCATCAGCATGTGGGAGTGGCAGCAGTGAGAGCAGGGCTGCCAGCAGAGAAGCGGACTGGGGGGCTATGTGGGAGGGGCCAAGCAGGGGTGCAGAGGATGAACCAAGACCCACCCTTATGCCTAGCACAGCCTTGTGGCCCACAGTTCCTTTCAAGGTGCACAAATTTGTGCATTGGGCCCCTAGTCTATAATAAAACCATAGTATGCTAATTAGATCAGATATCTTTCATGCCAGAGGGAAGCCGGTGCCAGCAGCCAGAGGAAGGAAGTCCTACTCTTGCACAAATTTCGTGCATTGGGCCTCTAATAAGATATAAACTTCTTGGAATTTTTAAAAAATATTTTTATTGATTTTTTACAGAGAGGAAAGGAGAGGGAGAGTTAGAAATATCAATGAGAGAGAAACATCCATCAGCTGCTTCCTGCACGCCTCCCACTGGGGTTGTGCCCGCAACCAAGGTACATGCCCTTGACCAGAATCGAACCCGGGACCCTTCAGTCTTCAGGCTGACACTGTATCCACTAAGCCAAACCAATCAGGGCAACTTCTTGGAATTTTTTTTTTAACTTCTTGGAATTTTAATGCGTAAGCTTACACTGCCAGCCCCAACTGCTGGTGAAAAGTCTCAGAAAGATAAAAAAAATGTTCCTTCTTCCCCTACAGGTTCAGAGAAACACATTATCGTGAGGCACAAAAACAATTCTGAGCCATAAAATTAGAATTGGGAACATTTCCTCAAGTATTTGTCACACTCTCCTGGACAGTGCAGAGGTTTGAAAGAAAGGCTATGATCCTGTTTTGTTTTCTGTTACTATAAAACTGCCCTTAGAAGTGTCCTTTGTAACGACACATATCTTGCCCTGGCTCATTACCCTGTACACCAAAGAGTCATGAGTTCAATTTCTGGTCAGGGCACTTGCCTAGATGGCAGGTTTGGTCTGTACGGGAGGCAACTGATCAATGTTTCTCACATCTATGTTTCTCTCTCTCTCTCTGCCTTTCCCTTCCTCTAAAATAAATAAAAACATATTTTAATGAAAAAATTTTAAAAAGAAACACATCTCTTCAGATACCTGGACCCCAGAGTTTCTTGCTATGTCCTCTAAAATGGAACCTATAACATCTAAAGGCCTGCAACTCTGATTGGTCATCTTATTTAATAACTAGAAGCCCGATGCATGAAATTCGTGCACAGGTGCAGTCCCTAGGCCTGGCCGGTGATCGAAGCATGAGCGTCTGGTGTGGAAGGGCAGATTCCAGCTGACCTCTGGGCTCTGGGCAGCACCGGGGCCCCCAGGCCCCCATACATACCCCTCCGCCTGAGTCATGCCGCCCCCTGCCCAGCTCCCTCAGTGCCTGGGGGCCAGGTAGTGGCCCCACTGCCACTGCTGGTTGCCATCTGTGGGCGATCAGTAGGGCAATCGGGCCCTGATCGCACCCACCTTGGCCTGGTACCGCCCGCTCTCCTGCTCCACCATCCCACTGCAGTCCCACTCTCTTCGGGACCCATTGGGGCCGGCAGCACCTCCTCTGCCACCTGGTGCCAGTGCTGCATGGTGGCATCCGCCATGTTCTGCGCTGCCCCCTGGTGGTCAGCACACATCATAGCAAGCATTCGAACTACCTGTTGAGGGGATAATTTGCATATTAGGCTTTTATTATATAGAATATGTGGGTCTGGTAATAATATTACTTAAACAGTCAATTCTGTTTTCTGTAGAGCAACAAATATTTCTGTCAAATTTCTTTGTTTAGTGGAACAAGAGCTTTAGAATTTCTTTCTCTCCTTTTAGGCATGAAAGTATTATAAATCCTATTGTGACTCTGTTGGAGTCCTTATTGAAAGAGCAGAGTCTTTGTTTTATTTAAATTACCAAGAAGATCCATGATAGGGGGCCAACCTGTCATTTCAGCCTTATCCTCCACTCCCCCTCTGCACACACACCACACTGTATATCAGCTCCCTGATCTCCCCTCCTCACTTCCAGTGATGATATGGTATATAGCATCCTCCACCATTCCTTTGCTATTACTGTTCCTGTTTAGAACATCCCCTTCCCCAACTCAACCTGTTGAAATCCAAACCCAAACCCACCCAAACATCACCTCCTTTGTGAGGCCTTCCCCTATTCCACCCAATAAGATTTATTTTTAACAGTATTTACCATAATCTATTTGATTTACAGTCATTTGTGCTTTTCCCTTCTCTCTGAGTTGACTTTATTATTATTATTATTATTATTATTATTATTATTATTATTATTTGTTAATCCTCACCGGAGGATATTTTTTCCATTGATTTTTTTTTTTTTAGAGAGAGTGTGGAAGGGAGGGAGAAAGACACAGAGAGAGAGAAAGAGCCCTAGCTGGTTTGGCTCAGTGGATAGAGCATCAGCCTGAGGAGTCGAGAGTCCCAGGTTTGATTCCTGTCAAGGGCACAAGCCCGGGTTGTGGGCTCGATCCCCAGTGGGTGGCTCGACCCCCAGCGGGAGGTGAGCAGGAGGCAGCCGATCAATGATTCTCTCTCATCATTACCACAACAAATTTAGTTAACATCCATCACCTCACAGTTACAAATTATTTTTCTGGATAGACTTTAATGTCACCAAGGACAAAGAACGTGCTTTACTCCTCCTCCGGGGACCTAGCAAAAGGCCTGGCATGTAAACATACTCTCAATAATTAGAAGGTGACATTGAAAAAGTCTCCCACAACCACTACTAAGGGACATCTTGATCTAGTTTACCCCTAAAGCCAACTCCCCCACATACCTTAAAGTTCTAGGGCCTGATTCATTGTTACCTTCTCCTGAGAAAGCTAAAAAGGGCTAATTCCAATGTAATTAGGGGCTAGTGCTCTGAATCCAAGCCAGCAAGCTCAGTGTACATTCCTGATAACCTATAATTAAGTCCCTCTCTCCTTCCCAGATACTGGTCTTGCAGAACCTGTTACTGTGAACAGTGCACTGCCCTGGAGGGAGGGTTATGAATGCTGGCGCCAGGCCAGACCGTCAGAGATGGCCTGGAGACCCCCAACACCTGGGGGCCTTCTTGCAAGGCCTGAGAAAAGCACCAGAAGCATAAGCCATGTTTGTGGGACAAAGACCACAGGGGGATATAAAGGAAAGCCCTATGCATGTTCCTTCACTCAGATTTGGAAGGCTGTTCCCTGAGTCCGCCGGCGTATTAAACAGTGTCCCTCCTTTTTTTCTCAGAAACGTCCTTGGTTTTCTGCAACACTCCAACATCATACCTGTTAACGTAAAAAAAAACAAAAACATTGAAACCTGTAAAGAATTTTTGTGAGTTTATTTGAGCCAAACTGTCGACATCTGCCGGGAAGCAGAACCTCAAGGAATTGAGATAGATAATGCTCTGGAGAATGGCGGGTTACATTGGTATTTATACATTGCCATCAAAGGAGGGACATAGGTGGGTTACATGAAACCCATTGCTGATAGATTAAGGAGGTGGGATAAAGAAAGCGGTGGGAAACCCCTGGGATTGGATGAAAAGTAAAATGATGGACACATACTTAGGTGGGTGCAGGAACAATGAACATGACAGTGAAGGAATTTGTGGCTTCTGTCCTGGTGCCCACCACATTAGGTTGTGCCTCAGGAACTCCAGAAGAGGGGAAGTTACAAGTTACCCAGACATTTCACGGGTCTGTTGTCATAGATGCAAAAAGACAGAGAGGCTCAGTTAAGGTAAAGGTTGACCTTGTCAGTGAAGATACCGGCCTAGGATGGAACTGTCCACCATCACTGCTCAGACCATCCTTTGTGGTGACTTGAGGTCTCTGAGTTTGCAAGACTGTCATGAGGCCTCCCCTGAGCTTGTCAGGTCAACATGTGGCCCCTTTCGTCCACATACCCTAAGAATCAGAATCCTGGCGATTTCAGTATCCACATAGATGATTCTTATAACAGCCTGGCCCTTCAGCTCCTCCATCTCCCCTCCTCTTTTCCCGTGATTATGTTCGTCACCTACCTCATGCAGCAACTCTGGTTTTACCCTAGATTTCATCATCATCAATAACCATAGGCCCCCATAATCTCAACTTCAAACGTCACTCTCCAAAACAATGCCAGAAAAATAATTTCAAAATAACTCTGGTTTCCCAAAGAGTATGAAGAAGATGCCCGGCACCAAATAACACTTCTTAAAATTATCGCCTTCCCTCAACGGTTGGGTACTGGAGCCGCTTAAAGCCCAAGAGTAACCCTGTTGGGTGGGATGGGCATGAGGGGATTTGCTTTTTGCTGTTTTTTTTTAATTTTTATGATTTAAAAGTATTACAGATGCCTCCCCTTTTCCCCCCATTGACCCCCTCCACCCTGTTCCCGCCCCTCCCCCAGGTCTTCACTGCACTATTGTCCCTGTTTTGGGGGGACTTATTTTGCAGATGTATTTAAATAACACTACCCAATTCTGAGTCACTTTCCATATCAAAGAATACCTCCCTTAGCGATTGTGGGGGTGAAATTTCCCAAACTGCCTCCCATGCTCCCCACTGACTTCCTACTCAAGTCTTACAATAAACTCTTCAGAAAACACCCAAAGTAGACCTTGGAAAAACTGTTCCACCAGCCCTAGGCCTCTGCCCTTTTAATTGACAAGGTGTGTGTAAGCAAGGGTGTGTGTGTGTGTGCGTGCGTGTGCAGGCCAACGCTTACATGCATAAAATAGTGCTTTTCCTGTTGTTCCAGAGTGGCTAAAGCCCACAGCAGGAAACAAAAAGCGTCAGCTGCTTTCACATCCTTTAGAAAGATTCCAACCAGCCAGCAGACAGGACTCAAGAGTTCCCTCCAAACACCACCCACCACCCGGTGTAAATATGAGAGGACCGGGAGGTGTAGGAGGGGAGCCCAGTGTTCCTGGTGGGGGTGGAATCATGAGGAGGGCGCAGAGGAAGCGTGCTCGTGTCCCCTGCTCCCCCAAGCCCAGAGGCTTGTAAAGGAAGCCCCTAAGAGAGTTGCTCCAGTGGGAAGGTCTGCATGCAGGGAAAGTTGGCTTCCACTTTCCTGCCTGGATTCCGCGGAGCTGCACGGATCACCAGGCTCACCTTGCAGCCTTGGGAACTGTAGGCGTGAAAAAATTCTTGCAAGAACGCAACAAATACGCGCTTGTGGTGTGGGAACGTGGAGTCTGGTGTCCCCTTGTGGCCGAGAAGTATATGAAAGTCAGAGGCTCAAAAGTACTGAGATGCCTGGAAAGAAAATAGAGAACATCACTCTCACCCCATCCATGATCCCCTCCCCACTTCCGCAGCCTTCAGAGTTGGAAAAAGGACTTCGGTCATTCCCAAGGCTCCAAATGGAGGAGCACAGGGCTTAAGAGGTCCTCCAGGAGATGGGAGACAACCTGGAGAAGTGGGGCGGGGGGTACCGGGGGGAGTCAGCAGGCAGAGCTGTTCTCTTCACAAGGCCCCAGGGAGGGAGGAGCCCAGGTAAAAACCAGAGCAGCCCCCGATGTGCCCCCCCACCTCAGCAGATCACAGCCTCGGTGCTGGAAAAGGACCTTACCCCCCAAAGAACTCTGTCTCCCTTCTCTCTCTGCCCCAAGACCTCATACCCATATAATATTGAAATGGGAATTGGAACTGATCGGGTTTACCAATCAAGAGAATCTCAAAAGTTATGAGATCTGCCAAGGTTGGTGCCACATAGTTGAAACCAGTGATTGGAAAAATAATTTCGTGTATACAGTCCACATTCAATTAATACCCGTTAACATAGCAGTTACATGTACCCAAGCACAGCATGGACTTCAGGAGAGAAAATATTGCCTCAGGCAAGTCCCATCGGAGCCTTCGTTTCTTCATTTGTAAGAGGATAATACTGTATCTAGTGGGCAAAGGTTATTAAAAAAAGGCAGTGTCTATAAATGAGTAGAAGCTACTTATTTAGGCACATGTTTACGCATGAAGCGAGGCATTTGTTCCCAGTTGCCTTCAACAAAAAATATATGAAGTAGTATATGACAAAATGAAAGTAAAAAGAACTAGTAAAACAGAAGTTTTAAAAAAGGAACAAGGGCCTAAACCGGTTTGGCTCAGTGGAGAGAGCGTCGGCCTGCGGACTGGAAGGTCCCAGGTTCGTTTCCGGTCAAGGGCATGTATCCTGGTTGCAGGCACATCCCCTGCAGAGGGTGTGTAGGAAGCGGCTGATCGATGTCTCTCTCTCATTGATGTTTCTAACTCTCTATCCCTCTCTCTTCCTCTCTGTAAAAAAATTAATAAAATATATATTTTTTAAAAGGAACAAGAAATGCTGAGCCCTGGCCTGTGTGGCTGAGTATCATACCAGACACTGGAAAGTTAGGGATTCAATTCCCGATCAGGGCATATACCTAGGTGGCAGGTTTGATCCCCAGTCGGGGTGAGAATGGGAGGCAACTGATCAATGTTTCTCTCTTCCTCTCCCTCACTCAAAAAAATCAATAAAGAGCCCAGCCAGTGTGGTTCAGTATATGTACACTGAGTAGCCAGGAGGTCATGGTTTGATTCCCGGTCAGGGCACATGCCCAGGTTGTGGGCTCGACACCCAGTAGGACTATGAAAGATCAGTGATTCTCTCCCATCATTGATGTTTCTAAATCTCTCTTCCTCTCTCTGAAATCATTAAACATATATTTTTAAAAGTCAATAAACATATCATCAAGTGAGGATAAAACAAGAAATGCTGATGTGCTACCCATAAATGCAAATTTGTTGAGTTTGGTTTCAAATTTGGTTTTGAGTTTCCTGGCAGCTGAGGTGAAAAGGGAAACTTTTTATTTTATTTTTTAAATCTTTATTTTTTTTTAGTTTCATTTTTTATTTTTTTTATTAATGTGCTACATGTATACTTATCTTCCCATTGAAAAGGGAAACTTGAGAACTTATACATCTCCAGGATCAGAGAGAAGGGGGGGATATTGCTTTCTCAGAGGAGACCAGTTTTCCTTGGCTCCAAATTCCAGAAGTATTATCTTAGGAGTCTTTCTGCATTGGCTTGTGACTTAACTGAAACCCTGACTATTCTTCACCATGGATTGCTAAAGCTTTGGAACTGGCCATACAGAAATGAGGACTGAGACAAATTACTAAAGATGAATAACCCAGATTTCTATACTTCAGATCACAGTGTATTCTGAGCAATTCTCAGTTCTTCAAATTCTTTCAGAGCCAAAACCAGTTTGGCTCAGTGGATAGAGCGTCAGCCTGTGGACTGAAAGGTCCCGGGTTCAATTGCAGTCAAGGGCATGTACCTTGGCTGTGGGCACATCCCCAGTGGGGGACGTGCAGGAGTCAACTGATGGATGTCTCTCTCATCGATGTTTCTGGCTCTCTATCCCTCTCCCTTCCTCTCTGTAAAAAAACAATAAAAATATATTTTTTAAAATTCTTTCAGACCAGTGTTCTTTAACACATGCATTGTGAGATCACAAAAAGGGCATTTAGAATCACCACTTCTGTCACCAAGGAAATGTGTGTTTTTTAAAATATATTTTTATTGATTTCAGAGAGAGAGAGAGGGAAACATCCATGATGAGAGAGAATCATGGGTTGGCTGCCTCCTGCAAGTCTCCCACTGGGGATGGAGCCCACAACCCAGGCATGTGCCCTTGACCAGAATCAAACCTGGAATCCTTCAGTTCGCAGGCTGATGCTCTATCCACTGAGCCACACTGGCTAGGGCCAAGGAAATGTTTTTTTATTTGCAACTCATGAAGAAGCTTTAGATCAAGAGGACAGATTTCAGAGATGTATTTTTAAATATTTTTATTGATTTCAGAGAGGAAGGGAGTGGGAGAAAGAGATAGAAACACCAATGATGAGAAAGAATCATCTATTAGCTGCCTCCCGCATGCCCCACACTGAGGATCGAGCCCACAATCCAGGCATGTGCCCCGAATGGGAATCGAACCTCGGCCTTCTGGCTCATAGGTTGACATTCAACCACTGAGCCATGCCAGTTGGGCGAAAAGTACAGCTATATTCTTAAATGCTATAGGTAAATTCAAAAGACCCTCTTCCCAGACCCAGTTCAGGCCTATGAAGACCACACATGGCCCTGGAAGATCAAGGTCATCTTTCAGGGTCATTAGCACACAAAGTAAACAGCCTTTGCAAAACAGTGCGCCAGGTGAGCTTTCTCACCCCACCCCGGAGCCACCGCAAGTAATCTGCAAATGCTAACCGCAAATGCCAAAACAAACTCCTGTCCTCCCTCACCTTTGCTGCGATCCCCACATAGGTTTTGCTTTTACCATATGGTAATTATTTCCAAATCACAAGTGCAAACACTCACTCTGATTGGAAAATTAGCAGATTTCAAACTCAGGTAATTTGTCCCTAATGAGGAACTTGTTGAACTGAATTTAACAATTAACTCGCACACCCTTTGCTGCCTGCAGTGACAGGAGTGAAGCAGGAAAGGACAAGCCAAGGGCCAGGATCTGGCAGGACGTCAGGCACAAGATGGAAATTGGGATGGGGCAAGGTGTATAATGGGTCCAGAGGAACATCAGAATCTTGACTGTTCAAATGGATATGCATACAAATATATGACGAAGTAGATATATAAAAGTATATGTACACTGAGTGGCCAGATTATTATCATCTCTGAATGCTTAATCATCTGGCCACTCAGTGTGTGTGTGTGTGTGTGTGTGTGTGTGTGTGTGTGTGTGTGTGTGTGTGTTAGAGGCCTGTTGCATGAGTTTGTGCATGGGTGGGGTCAGGCCAGCCTGGCCAGGGGGAAGGGACATGGGCGGTTGAGGTGAAAAGGGTCAGGCCTGCCTGCTGGTCGAATTCCTGGTTGAGGGGATAATTTGCATATAAGTCTTTTATAATATAGGATAGATACCGAGTGGCCAGATTATTATGCATTCAGAGATCATCATAATCTGGCCACTCAGTGTATATATAGCCAGCTACAAATACATGCCAAAGTAGAGAGAATCATATAATGAGCCTCCATGTACCCATCACCCAGCTCCCACATTATCAACTCATGGCCACTCTGGTTTCTCTATGCCAAGGAGACCAAGAAAATGGATAGGGAGGAGTGAAAAAGAAAGAGGCAGGTGGTACGTCTCCTCTCTCACATTCCCTTGGGTCCCAAGCTCCTCCTGGGAAAGGTGGGGAACTGAGGGTTAATTCCCTGTTGAAATGGTTAGTGTCCCACACTTAGGGGTTTTGAATATGGCATGGCAGAGCGTGGCAAGGAGCTGACCCCTGCTTACCAGTCTCTACCACCATCCTGGCTCGATGGCTGTCTACCTGCAGGGCCAGGCCCAGGGGACCACAAGCCGTGAGGATTTCTGGGAGTTTGCGCTTAGCACATGGAATCACTTCCTCACTTCCACTCCAACTGTGTGCTCTGATGATCAGCCCTGTCTCATCTCAAGAACTGATTCCTACCCTAGCCAGTTTGGCTCAGTGGATAAGAGTTATCGGCCTGTGGACTGAAGGTCCTGGGTTCGATTCCGGTCAAGGGCAGGTACCTCGGTTGCAAACTTCTCCCTAGTCCTGGCCCTGGTCAGGGCATGTGCAGAAGGTACCCAAACAATGTGTTTCTCTCACATCAATGTTTCTCTCTGTCTTTCCCTCTCTCTTCCACTCTCTCTAAACAAACAAAAAAGAACTGATTCTCAGTTCACACTTAAGGCTCTCTAGGATCTGCTCTGCTCCTTCTTCCCTCTAGAAATGCACTGTCCAAAACCATAGCTATATGCAGCTACTACCAATTGAAATATGGCCCGTGAGACCAAAGAACTAATTTTTACTTGATTTAACTAATTTAAATGTCTAAGAATGTTTGTAAGGTGAATCTACATTTTCAACTATAGATTTTATTAAAATCTAAATGCAGATCAACTACTTCTGATGAAAATTTCTGAATTAAGACAAGCTATAAGGGTCTGGATTTTGACAACATAATAAAAATAAAAATGTAAAAGGTTTCATTAAGAATTTTAAAATATTAACGACAGCCCAGCCAGCATGGCTCAGTGGTTGAGTGTCGACCTATAAACCAGGAGGTCACCATTCCATTCCCTGTTAGGGCACATGCCCAGGTTGGGGGCTCAGTCTCCAGTGGAGGGACATGCAGGAGGCAGCCAATAAATGATTCTCTCTATCATTGAGGTTTCTATCTCTTTCTCCCTTTCCCTTTCTCTCTGAAACCAATAAAATATATTTTAAAATAAAATAAAATATGAATTGCAAATGGAAATAATAATCTTGATTATCCAGGCATACTAGGTATTACTGAACTTCAATTTATTGCCCGTCCCAAATAATGTATTTTCATCAACATCAAGGCAAGACTGCCATCAGCAAAAACATGATTTGCTGAACAATTAGATAATTAGCATTTTTAGCAATAAAGTATTTTTTTATTTTATTTTTAAAAATATTTTTTATTGATTTTATAGAAAGAGGAATGGAGGAGAGATAGAAACATTGATGAGAGAGAATCAATTGGCTGCCTCTTGCACACCATCTACTGGGGATCAAGCCTGAAACCCGGGCATGGCCCTGACCAAAAATAGAACCGGCAACCTCTTGGTGCATGGGACGATGCTCAACCTACTGAGCCACACCAGCTGGGCTACAATAAAGTATTTTTCATTAAGATCTATACACTGTTTTTTAGTCACAATGCTATTATACACTTAATAGGATACAAGCTAGTATAAACATAACATACAGAGTGGGAAACCAAAAATTTCGTGTGACTGGCTTTATCATGATATTTGCTTTATCGTGGTGGTCTGGAACCAAGCCTGCAACATTTCCAAAGTATGCCTGTATTGGGTTAAATAAATTATTAAGGGTATTTTGTCTTGTTGCCTTTTGCTTATTAAAATGTGGCTACAGAGCCCTGACCAGTTGGGCCTAGTGCATAGAGTGTTGACCTGTGGACTCAAGGGTCCCAGGTTCAATTCTGGTCAATGGCATGTACCTTGGTTGCAGCAGGCACACACCCCGTTGGGTGTGTGCAGGAGGCAGATGATTAATGTTTCTCTCTCATCAATGTTTCTAACTCACTACCCCTCTTCCTTCCTCTCTGTAAAAAAGTCAATAAAATATATTTTTAAATAAAATAAATGTGGCTACAGAAAAATTTAAAATGACGTGAGGCTCACATTATATTTCTTTTTTAAACATATATATTTTGATTTTTTTATAGAGAGGAAGGGAGAGGGATAGAGAGTTAGAAACATCAATGAGAGAGACATCGATCAGCCGCCTCCTGCACGCCCCCTATTGGGGATGTGCCCGCAACCAAGATACATACCCTTGACGGGAATCAAACCCGGAACCCTTCGGTCTGCAGGCCGACGCTCTATCCACTGAGCCAAACAGGTTTCAGCTCACATCATATTTCTATTGAACAGCGCTGACCTAGAACCAGAGTGCTCCGTCATTTGCAAGTGTCTTCAAGGAATATAATTCTGTTGCCAAACTCCTGCACTGTGACAGAGACCCAATTGCTGGCGGGCATTTCCTGCTGTACTGGCCCACCTGGATTTCCCTGGATGATCATTCCTGGGCCACCTTTTCTGATCGCTATTGGACCATTTGGGGACACCTGCTTTCCCATCAGCATGACTGATCAAACACTAAGTCATGAAAACAGCCTGCACATAACTAGTTAAAGACAAGAGGATGAATTTGACCAGGAGGAGGGAAAAGCCTCCAGGTTCTCACGAAAATAAAATGAATGAAAAGTTCATTCACAACCACAGCCAGTTAATACCTAAAAGGAACTCTGCAGCAAGTACCATCCATGATGGGGATCATTAGAAGGACACAAAGGATGCAAAGACCACAAACGGTTATCTGAAACAAAACAACATTTATTTGCTGGACTGGGAAGGCAGTG
>JAAGEH010000029.1:520508-538328 GCA_011751065.1 Lasiurus cinereus | reverse complement strand
ATAACCGTTTGTGGTCTTTGCATCCTATGTGTCCTTCTAATGATCCTCACCAATATTGGTAATATGATGCAATTGCCATAGCAAGGTTTGAGGAAAACATTATCACCCTTGAAGTAAAATCCCAGAAAATGTACTGATTCAAACATCTATGTAGGGCAGAGTCCCATGTCCCTGTTTTTGTGTTAGGCCCTAGATGGGATGGGCAGAATACAGATACCAGTGGAAGTGAGAATGCCTCTTTGGAATATAGATCGTGTAATTTTATACTTTAGCAGTTTTAGCTAGATTCCTACTATGATGTAGTCTCAATGCAATACTGAATGTTACACATATAAAGATGACTATACAGTAGGAAGAATGGGAAATAGCAGAAGTCTCAAGATTTTAGTGCCTGTCATCTGCTGTAAGTCAGAGGGCAGAACACAGACCAAGGTAATAATGGGAAGAAGATTCCACACAGAAAAGTATTGTCCACCCCATAAAATCCAGGTATGTGTATCTGCATGGAGAATTTATATTTATTTATAGACTAATGGCCTGGTGCACAAAACTCGTGTACATTAAAAGGGGATTAGCCAAAACTAGTTTGGCTCAGTGGATAGAGCGTTGGTCTGTGGACTGAAAGGTCCCAGGTTCGATTCTGGTCAAGGGCATGTACCTTGGTTGTGGGCACATCCCCAGTAGGGGCATGCAGGAGGCAGCTGGTCGATGCCTCTCCCTCATCGATGTTTCTAACTCTCTATCCCTCTCCCTTCCTCTCTGTAAAAAATCAATAAAGTATATTTTTTTAAAAAGGGGGGGATTAATTTGAGGAAATAATTTAATATTGCTATTTGCCCTTTCTCTATAATAGAAGTGTCAGAGATGAAAGAAAATTAGTAAAATGTATATGAAAACCTTCCTCCTGTCAGAGTCTGGGGCTCACCACAGGACCCAGAGTCAAGTCCCTGCCCACCCACATGCGCCTCAAAATCGCACAAGACCCAGACCCAGCCACCCCCCCCCTAACTGGGCTATATCCAGACCCAGCCGTTCCCACTCTTGCCAAGCCCCGCCTGGCAGGGGGTGCAGCCTCAGGTCCTCAGTCAAGCCCCACTGGGAGGGGAGAGCAGCCTGAGGTCCCATCAAGCCCTGCCAAGTGGGGGGTGCAGCCTCAAGTCCCCTGGCCTGGCGCCAGGGCAGGGTCATAGCCTGAGGTCCCCCGTGAAGCCCCACCAGGCGGAAAGTGTGGCCTCAGGTCCCCTGGCCCAGTGCCGGGACAGGGGGAGCAGCCTGAGGTCCCCCAGCCCAGCACTGGGGCTGGGGGCACACCTTGAGGTCCCCCGTAAAGCCCAGCATGGCCTGAGGTCCCCCATCCTGGTGCTAGGGTGAGGGGTGTAGCCTGAGGTCCCTTGTCAAGCCCTGAGAGGCAGGTGGTGTGGCCTGAGGGGCCCCACCAAGCCCTGCTGGGCAGGGGCATGGCCTGAGATCCCCCAGCCTGGCACCAGTGTGGGGGGCATGGCCTGAGGGACCCTGTCAAGCCCCAGGGGGCGGGAGGGGGCGTGCACAGCCTCAAGTCCCTGCTGATTGCTTGTTAAGGCTTGTTACAGGAACTCAGCCTCCGCTGTGGGTGCAGCCATCTTTGTGGTGGAGTGACAGTCAAATTTGCATATTCCCTCTTTATGGTATAGAGTGATAAGTTTAAAAGTCTATTATTTCATTCTAGATTTCTGTCTTGAAAAATTTAAGGGAAATCACCCAATTCTCCTAAGAAATTGTTCTTTATTCTTAAAAGTAACAGAAATATCTTAGGTTCCTTGCTAGACAGATTGTTCCCAGGGTCCCATTCCCACTTCTCCCACCTTCTGATACCCATATTGTCTTTGTTTTTTTGCTGTGTGTTGCCTCCTGGAAGCACCGCGACTACCTGTTTATTAGAGAAAGCTGAGTTTATTCTTACTGATAAGGGAGAGGACAACTCTCACAGAGGCTTGGTAGCATTTCAGTTAGTTATGTATCTTTTTCCATGAAATCTACTGAAACAATCCATCTCTAGGACCTCAGGATTTCATCTGCAGGGGAAATCTACATAGCCGCTTTAACTGCATTTCGAAAAATACCTAAGTTCCATGGACACAGACAACAGGTCTGGGGTGGAGGGTAGAGGGTGGGGGTGGGTTGGAGGGAGTCCATGGGGGAAAACGGGGACATAGGTAATAAAAGAAAAATACCTAGGCTATAAAATATAGGACCCTCCCCCGACCCCTCATGCTCTGTTCTCACTACATGCTAGGCACTGTTCTGTTTGATGTTTTAACCCACGCAGCCCTTGCTAAGACCATGTAAGGAAGTTGCAATTATAAATGAGAAAACAGAGCACTGCCGAGACCGGTTTGGCTCAGTGGATAGAGCGTCGGCCTGTGGACTGAAAGGTCCCGGGTTTGATTCCGGTCGGGGGCATGTACCTTGCTTGCAGGCACATCTCCACTGTGGAGCGTGCAGGAGGCGGCTGATCGATGTCTCTCTCTCATCGATGTTTCTGACTTTCTCTCTCCCTTCCTCTCTGTAAAAAATCAATAAAATATATTTAAAAAAAAAAACAAAAAACAGCAACAACAAAAAACAGAGCACTGGCAGTTTAAGTAATTTGCTCCAGAGCCCAGATTTAGACCCTAAAAGTGTCCATGGAACTCAGGTTAAGAGTACTTGCTCTAGCCAAGACCAGTTTGGCTCAGTGGATGGAGCTTTGCCCTGTGGACTGAAGGGTCCCGGGTTCAATTCCGGTCCAGGGGCATGTGTTTTGGTTGCAGGCACATCTCCAGTAGGGGGAGTGTAGGAGGCGGCTGATAGATGTCTCTCTCTCATCGATGTTTCTGTCTCTCTATCCTTTTCCCTTCCCCTCTGTAAAAAATCAATAAAATATGTATTTTTTTAAAAAGAGTACTTGCTCTAGCCTGGCCAGCACGGCTCAGTGGTTGGTGTCAACATATGAAATGGGGGATGGGGAATGGGAGGATTGCAGTTTGATTCCCAGTTAGGGGCACATGCCCAGGTTGTAGGCTCCATCTTTGGTGGGGGATGTGCAGAAGGCAGCCAGTCAATGATTCTCTTTCATCATTGATGTCTCTCTCTCCCTCTCCCTTACTCTCTGCAATCAATATACTTTTTTAATCCTCACCTGAGGATATTGTTCCATTGATTTTTAAAAAGAGTGGAAGAAAGAGGGAAAGACAACATCGATGTGAGAGAAACACATCAATTGGTTGCCTCCTGTACACGCTCCCACCAGGTCCTGGGCCAGGGAGGAGCCTGCAACTGAGATACATGCTCTTTTTTTTATTGTGTTACATGTATACATATCTCCCCGTTGCCCCACCTCCCTCCCAGGCATACCCCAACCCTCCAGTGTCTATGTTCATTGGTTATGCTTATGTGCATGCATACAAATCCTTTGATTGATCTATCTACCCCACATCTCCTTAATCTTCCTGCTATCATTTGGCTGTCTATTTGATGCTTTACTGCCTCTGTATCTATCCTTTTGGTCATCAGTTTATAATGTTCTTTATTATCCACAAATGAGTGAGATCATGTAGTGCTTCTCTTTTATTGACTGGCTTATTTCATTAAGCATAAGGTTCTCCAGTTCCATCCAGGTTGCTGCAAATGGTAAGAATTCCTTCTTTTTAATGGCAGCATAGAATTCCATTGTGTAGATGTACCACTGTTTTCTGATCCACTCATCTGCTGACGGGCACCTAGGCTGTTTCCAAATTGTAGCTATTGTAAATTGTGCGGCTATGAACATAGGGGTGCATAAATCCTTTCTGATTGGTGTTTGTGATTTCTTAGGATAAATTCCTAAGGGTGGGATTACAGGGTCAAATGGGAGATCCATTTTTAGTTTTTTGAGGAAACTCCATACTGCTCTCCACAGTGGCTGCGCCAGTCTGCATTCCCACCAACAGTGCACAAGGGTTCCTTTTTCTCTGCATCCTCGCCAACACTTGTTGTTTGTTGATTTGTTGATGATTGCCATTCTGACAGGTGTAAGATGGTATCGCATTGTCGTTTTGATTGCATCTCTCGGATGATTAGTGACTTTGAACATGTTTTCATGTGTCTCTTGGCCTTCCTTCTGTCGAAAAGGTTCTATTTAGGTCCGTTGCCCATTTTTTTATTGGATTGTTTATCTTCCTTTTATTAAGTTGTATAAGTTGGCTGTAGATTTTGGAGATTAAACTTTTATCAGTGATAACATTTGCAAATATGATCTCCCATACAGTGATCTTTCTTGTTGTTTTGTTGATGGTTTCTTTTGCTGTGCAAAAGCTTTTTATTTTGATGTAGTCCCATTTGTTTATTTTTTCTTTAGCTTCCATTGCCTTTGGAGCAGTATCAGTGAAGAAGTTCTTTCGGCATATATCTGAGATTGTGCTGCCTGTGGATTCCTCTAGTATTTTTATGGTTTCCCTTCTAATGTTTAAGTCCTGTATCCATTTTGAGTTTGTTTTTGTATTTGGTGTAAGATGGTGGTACAGTTTCATTTTTTTGCATGTATCTGTCCAATTTTCCCAACACCATTTATTGAAGAGGCTATCTTGGCTCCATTGAATGTTCATGCCTCCTTTGTCAAATATTAGTTGAGCATAGTGGTTTGGGTGGATATCTGGGTTCTCTATTCTATTCCATTGGTCTATATGTCTGTTCTTGTGCCAGTACCATGCTGTTTTGAGAACAGTTGCTTTGTAGTATAGCTTGAAATCTGGTATTGAGATCCCACCTACTTTATTCTTCTTTCTCAGAATTGCTGTAGCTATTCGTGGTCTTTTTTTGTTCCAGATGAATCTATGAAGAATTCTTTCTAGGTCTGTGAAATATGTCGTTGGTATTTTAATGGGTAGTGCATTGAATCTATAGATTGCTTTGGGTAGTATGGACATTTTAATAATGTTTATTCTATCAATCCATGAGCATGGTATGCTCTTCCATCTGTTAACATCTTCCTCTATCTCTTTTTTCAGTGTCCTGTAGTTTTCTACATATAGGTCTTTTACCTCTTTAGTTAGGTTTATTCCTAGGTATCTTAATTTATTTGGTGCGATGGTAAATGGGATTGCTTTTTTAGTCTCTCTTTCTGTAATTTCACTATTAGTGTATAGAAATGCCACAGTCTTCTTAGCATTAATTTTGTATCCTGCTACATTGCCAAATTCATTAATTAAGTTAATTAGTTTTGGAATGGAGTCCTTTGGGTTTTTTATGTACAGTATCATGTCATCTGCAAATAAGGACAGCTTTACTTGTTCTTTTCCAGTTTGGATGCCTTTTATTTCTTCTTCTTGTCTAATTGCAATGGCTAATACTTCCAGTACTATGTCGAACAGGAGAGGCGAGAGTGGGCATCCCTGTCTTGTTCCTGTTCTTAGGGGAAATGGTTTTAGTTTTTGCCCATTGAGTATGATGTTAGCTGTGGGTTTATCATATATGGCTTTTATGATGTTGAGGTATGCTCCTTCTATTCCCACTTTTCTAAGAGTTTTTATCAAGAAAGGGTGTTGGATTTTGTCAAATGCTTTTTCTGCATCAGTTGATATGACTATGTGATTTTTATCTCTCAATTTGTTTATGTGATGTATCACGTTTATTGTACCATCCCTGCATTCCTGGGATGAATCCTACTTGGTCATGGTATATGATCTTTCTGATGTACTACTGGATCCGATTTGCTAGAATTTTGTTGAGGATTTTGGCATCTATGTTCATGAGAGATATTGGCCTATAATTCTTTTTCATTGTGTTGTCTTTATCTGGTTTTGGTATTGGGGTGATGCTGGCTTCATAGAAGGTGTTTGGAAGTGTTCCTTCTTCTTGAATGTTTTTGAATAGTCTGAGGAGGATAGGTTTTAATTCTTCCTTGAATGTTTGGTAAAACTCTCCTGTGTAGCCATCTGGTCCCGGGCTTTTATTTGCTGGAAGCTTTTGAATGCTTCAATTTCTTCCATAGTTATTGGACTATTGAGATGTTTAGATTCCTCCTCATTGAGTTTTAGAAGGTTATATTTTTCTAGGAAAATGTCCATTTCTTGCAGGCTGTCCAATTTGTTGGAATAGAGTTGTTCATAGTATTTTTTAACAATCCTTTGTATTTCGGCGGGGTCTGTTGTTATTTCTTCTCTTTCATTTCTGATTTTGTTTATTTGGGTCTTCTCTCTTTGCTTCTTGGTGAGCCTGGCTAGAGGTCCATCAATCTTGTTTATCCTTTCAAAGAACCAGCTCTTGGTTTTGTTGATCTTTTTAATTGTTTCTTTGGTCTCCAAGTTGTTTATCTCCGCTCGGATCTTCACTATTTCCTTCCTTCTGCTTACACTGGGCTTTTCTTGTTGCTCTCGTTCTAGCTCTTTGAGTTGTAGGGTTGTTGATTTGTTGATGATTGCCATTCTGACAGGTGTAAGATGGTATCACATTGTCGTTTTGATTTGCATCTCTCGGATAATTAGTGACTTTGAACATGTTTTCATGTGTCTCTTGGCCTTCCTTCTGTCATCTTTCGAAAAGGTTCTATTTAGGTCCGTTGCCCATTTTTTTATTGGATCGTTTATCTTCCTTTTATTAAGTTGTATAAGTTGGCTGTCGATGTTGGAGATTAAATGAGGTACATGCTTTTGACCAGAATCGAACCCAGGACCCTTTGGTCTGCAGGCCAATGCTCTATCCACTGAGCCAAACCAGCTAGAGCCAATAAAAATATATTTTTTAAAAAGGAGTACTTGCTCTAATAGAAGCCCTTCCCCTGGAAACAGAAGTAGGTAATAAGTATTATCTCCAACAGTATATGTTATATAAGCAAGACTATGGTAATGATCAAGTTTGCTTACATCGTACATAAGTGGCCAGATTTATTTTTTAAATATATTTTTAAACATTTTTATTGGGTTTGTTTTTTTTAGAGAGAGAGGGAAAGACAGAGAGAAATACCAATGTGAGAGAGACACATCTCCCAGGCTGGGGAGGAGGCTGCAACCAAGATAGGTACCCTTGACCAGAATCAAACCTGGGACCCAGGAGCCTTCTGTCCACAGGTCCATGCTCTATCCACTGAACTACTTTGCTAGGGCAAAGTGGCCAGATTATTGAATGGTTATCATTGTAGGTTGGAAAGGAGTTACTCACATGGCATGTATTATTCATTCAATCCTTAAAATGACCTTCCATTTTCAAGTGAGGAAACAGAGAGGTTAATGTAACTTGTCAAAGGTCACACACCTGGCTCATAGAGGGGCCATGACTTGCATCTAGATAGTCTGACTCCAGAACCCATGGTTTTAATTACGAAACTAAAGCTGTTTAATAAGTTTAGTTATTCTAATGTAGGAATAACTAGGGCTACATCTAACTGCTATCTACAAAGTTACTGCTGTAGAAAAATACATATACTGGTAAATCAATCCTTAGAAGACAACGCTTCCATAGATTGGGACTTTCTCTATAGAGAGATCAGGGATTATAGAACACCATGTAGTTGCCTGTTATTCACTGTATTAAAATAAGCAGAATTAGCCAAAACTGGTTGGCAGTGGATAGAGCGTCGGCCTGTGGATCGAGGGGTCCCAGGTTCGATTTCGGTCAAGGGCATGTACCTTGGTTGTGGGCACATCCCCAGTGGGGGGCATGCAGGAAGCGGTTGATCAATATCTCTCTCATCGATGTTTCTAACTCTCTATCCTTTTCCCTTCCTCTCTATAAAAAAATCAATAAAATATATTAAAAAAATAAGCAGAATTTTCTAAAGTAGCCTCATTTGGGCTTGCTTGGTAGAGCAGAGTATGGAGGCGCTTCCACTGAACTCAGATTTTTGACAGAAAGGCACATCACTTCTAAAGGGCTCTGCTGAGAAACTGTGACGGGTATAAGACTTTCCTTGCTTGCAAGCTAAAAGTTAGTTTGCCTCAGTTTCATGGATACCAGCACCCATTGCCAGTGCCTGGCTCCAATCACTCCTCAGGGCTTCTACACCTCCCCCTGCTCCTGAGGGGCAATCAGGGCTGGTCCTGATCACTTGGTGCCATCAGCGGATCAGAGATAAGTGACTTTATTACTCATAGCACAATAGTGAACTTCATGTTTGCATTGGTCGCCAATACAGAGGTGGGCCTAAGTGGATGTGTGCCATAGGGAAGGAACCCACACTTAGGAAACCCTGGTATTTTAAACGAGGCTGCAAGTAAACCTGCCCAAGCTTTGCTCTGGAGGCGAACACGGTCTTTATTATGCCCATTAACAAATAAATGTGTCTTTGGCTCCAGAGGGCCACACTATATCTCCTAAGGCTGTTCACTATACAAACTTCCTTAGAAAGTTACTCCTAAATAAAAGCTGTCAGTGCCTTTGTTCACAAGATGTGCAGAAACAAGAGAAACATATGGAGAAATGTCTCCCAACAAACGTCATGTGCTGGCAGCTGGAATTCCCAGATAATTTCTTTGACTAGCTAGAGTCCAACTCCAGACTGCCTGGCACCCAAGTACTTTGTGCATCCTTTCATTGTTGGGATTGTTTCCTCCTGCTCACCCCATAAAAGCAGAGCAATAAGGGTGCAAGTCCTTCTACTGAAAGATAGGCCTTGTAAGTTTTCCTTTCCCCAAGACCAATAAAGCTGATAACTAAATTCATTCCAAGCCCTTGTGCATGACAGGCAAGACCCAGATGGTCTCAGTCTAGCAGATAAAGAGAAATAATAAGTCATATAAGAGTTCCCAACAGCCAGAAGAAGGAAAATCAAACAGGGCATGCACCCAGCAAAACAGGATTAATAGAAGACACAGATAACAACTTAAAAAATAAAACTAGGATTTGAAGAGATTCAAATACAGCATTAGGGTGACCAGCTGTCTCATTTCACCTGGGGCTGAGAGAGTTCCAAGGTTATGGGGCTTTCAGTGCTAAAACTAGGGTATTCTGGTTAAACCAGGATAAGTTGGTCACCCTATACATGCACACATCTTCCCATACTTTCTATAACTATACGTTATGGTTTCAAATTTAAAAATGTCCTAGGTGAATTAAAGGAGAGAATGGCTATATTTGTAGTCAGAGTTAGTAATCTGGGTGAAAGGGGAGAAATATCTCAAAGCATAACATCTCAAAAATATAGCACTCATAGGGGAAAAGATAAGAAACTTGAAGAACATATGTAGCCATTAAATTCTTTTGAAATGAGAATGTGACATTGGCTTATCCAGTAGTTAAAAGAATTGTAAAATCTATGATTTAAATCATCTGATCCTGCCAGTAAAACCATGCTTTCATTTGTGAACACATAAATTTTTGCGTTGCAATGGGGGGAGGGGGAAGAAAAAGTGCAAGAATTCCCAGTAGGTTCCACAAGAATTACAAGAGTTAATCTATACATTATAGTAGATTAAATTACTATTCAACAATTAACAATTCCCTCCCCTTTATCTAACATGAATGAGCAGGTTGTACTTCCCTATATCTTAACTTTAAGTTGGCCATGTGATTCACTTTGGCCAATGGACTGTTAATGGATGTGATATAAGCAGAAGATTGAATTACATCTGCATAGTGGGCTCACCATTCTATACTTCTGCTTTTGAGGCGCCTGATTTAAGTAGGATGAAAAATATATCAAGCAGACCTGGACCCAACCTGAATATCAGAGTCAAGCCTAGCCTAAATTTGTAGATGTATGAGTGACCAATAAATACTTATTGTTTAACTAGGGGCCCAATAAACAAATTCATGCACCTTGGAAGGAACTATGGGCCACAAGGCTATGGTGGGCAAAGGGGTGCCCCTGCCCAGCCCCTCCCACCATGGCCTGCTCCCACCACCACCACTCCTATGTGCTGATAGAGCGAGTGATTGGGGCAGGCACCAGCAGTGGGTACAAACAGAGCTGGTGCCCTCAGTGAGTGCAAGCAGTGACTGCTGCCCTGATTGCCCCACAGGAGCAGGGGGAGATTGAGAAGTGCCCAGGGGTGATTGGGGCCAGCAGCCATCACTCACACCTGCTGATGGTACCGAGTGATTGGGACCATCCCTGAACACCCCTCAGGAGCAGGGGGAGGTGGAGAAGCCCTGAGGAGTGATCAGAGCCGAGCACCAGTGGTGCGAGCAGGGCCAGTGCCCACAGCAGGTATGAACGACGGGTGGGACTGCAGCATGTGGGAGCAAAAAATTTTCAGTAACCACCAGAGGCTTGCCCTGATTATCGCTACCGACGCCCCACCTTGGTCTGGTGCCCCCGCTCACCTGCTCCACCATCCTGCTGCAGCCAACATCATAGCAACCAGCTGTTCGGTTGTTCTGCCATTCAGTCTACTTGCATATTAGCCTTTTATTATATAGGATACTGATGAGATTTTTATAGTAGTTACATAGCATTATTATGCCAATAGCTGATATACACACTTAGGTATACCTTGGTCAAATTCTAAACCTCAAGAATAAAAAAATAAATATTAAGTTTCCAATCAGAAAGAATAAGTTATCTACAAATAAAAAGTAAAATGAATATTGGATTTCTCTTATACAACACTGAAAGCCTAAAAGCTAGATGTTGAAATAACATCTAGGGATATTAAAAGTAAAGGACTGCAACCCAAGAATCTCATACCCAACTAGTATTTCATTCATCCATCAAGGTAAAAAAAAACAAACACCTTTTTTAAGTTTCTTAAGAATTAAAAAATTTTAACAACCACATGACCTATTTGAGAAAAGTACTCAAGAAATCATTCTCACCGAACAGTGAATGAATAAAAACAGAGGCCTAGTTGTATAATAGGCTATCCCAGCTAGACTTGTATAAATGCACTTTATAATGTTTATGCCATGATGAAATAATATAACAATGCATTTCTCAGAATATCTCCTTCATAAAGCAACACATGACTGTATATCAGTCATTTCAGGAAAAGAGAATGGACTTAATTCTTTTTTAATATGATTTATTGATTTCAAAGAGAGGATGGGAGAGGGAAAGAGATAGAAACATTAATGATGAGAATCATTGATCAGCTGCCTCCTGCATGGCCCCCACTGGGGATTGAGCCCACAACCCGGGCATATGGCCCCACCAGGAATCAAATCTCAACCTCCTGGTTCATAGGTCGATGCTCAACCACTGAGAACCACTAGCCAAGCATGAATGGACTTAATTCTATCAAAAAACCAAAAATGTTAAAAATAAGTTTAAAAACCCAGCTATATGGTAATTTTAAATATATTTTATTGATTATTTTACACAGAGGAAGAGAGAGGGAGAGAAAATTAGAAACATGGATGAGAGAGAAACATCAATCAGCTGCCTCCTGCACACCCCATACTGGAGATGTGCTCACAACCAAGGTATATGCCCTTAACCGGAATCAAACCTGGGATCCTTGAGTCTGCAGGCCGATGTTCTATCCACTGAGCCAAGCTGGCTAGGGCAACATATGATAATTTATAAGAAATAAAGAGATAGCAGGTCAATGCCATAAGAAACAGAAATTGAGATATTATTATTAGTAAAGGAGGAATTGATGGTGAAAGAACCTACAAGAGACCACAGAGGGATGCTGTGGGACAAGAGAAGGCACAGTTTAAGAAGTGTAAAAACTTGTCTCTCTCGGCAGGAGTGTGTGTGTGCATGTGTGTGCATGTGTGTGCACACACACACACACATACACAAAAGAAGCCCGGTGCACGAAATTCATGCATTGGGGGGGGATTGTCCCTCAGTCCAGCCTGCACCCTCTCTAATCTTGGACCCCTCGAGAGATGTCCGACTGTCCATTTAGACCCGATATACATATGTATATGTGTGTGTGTGTGTGTATGTATATTTATATTTATATATATGTGTGTGCGTGTATATACACACACTAGAGGCCTGGTACACGACATTCATGCCCTCAGGGGGGGGTCCCTCAGCCCAGCCTGTGCCCTCTTGCAGTCTGGGACCCCTCAGGGGATGTCTGCCTGCCAGCTGGGCCTGTGGGTAGACATCTCCCAAAGGGTCCTTAGCACTGCCACAGAGGCAGGAGAGGGTCCTGCCACTGCTGCTGCTCTCGTCAGCTGTGAGCCCAGCTTCTGGCTGAACACAGATCCTGCATTGAGCATCTGCCTCCTGGTGGTCAGTGCATATCATAGTGACTGGGCGTCCCACTGTTCAGTCGATTTGCATATTAGGGTTTTATTATATAGGACTGATTTCAGAATCATTGATCAGCTGCCTACTGCACACACCCGCCCTGGGGATCGAGTCCACAACCCAGGCATATGCCCTGATCGGGAATAGAACTGTGACCTCCTGGTTCATAGGTCAACACTCAACACTGAGCCATGCTGGCTGGGCTAGGCCTTTTCACACAGCCTTCCTTTCTCCTGCAGCAACAATCTGTGAAAGACTGTATCTGAGATGCACAGTGCATAATTAGGTACTTTTATTTAAATACGAGAGTTTTGTAGCCTTGGAGTGTTGTTAAGAAAAGAGCAGCTACCTGCCTTATAGGTGGTACTGTAGAACACACCAGTGTGTGGGGGGAGGGAAGAAAGGGTGCCCATTATTTCCCATTAAAAGATCCATTTAACTTCCTGAGACTTAAAAAGTCAGTCCATGTTACGACAATTTAATGTTTCTGGCCCACTAAAAAAATCCCCTTTTCTCTTTTATTTACTAATCAGGAATTTTCACTTATTATCAAATGTTAGCACTAATCTTATAACAATAGGGAATTTTCTGTTATCTATAGGAAATACACCTGTTTAACATTGTCAAATACATGCCAAACCCCATTTCCAAGCCATAAGCTGTGCAGAGCTTGCACTTTTCAGTCATGGTGATCTGTGGCAATTAGCAAATTGCTGAAACAACCATCTTGCTCTGCATATTGACTAGCTAGCCCTCTCATCACACACACAGGTTCTCTTTTTTTCTCGGAACAGGCAGTAAATTGTGAAAGAAAAATAATGCATTGCACAAAACACAGATAAGACCAGGATGCCACTTACCTTGGATTTCTACTTCTTTCAAGTCTTCAAGGTGTTGCTAGCATTTTCAGTGTGTAGGGAACTGGGGCATGAGGAGAAAGTGCAGCTGACGAGATATCACCAGGAGGAGGGAAAGGTCCATGATATCCCAGACACCTCTCACCCTGGTGGGGGAATTGCAGAGATGTTATCAAAGGTTATTACCCACCAGAAGATGAGTAAATCTTGGAGTTCTCATGCACAGCATAGTGATTCTAGTCAACAATACTTCAAAATTCCCAAGAGACTAAATCTTAGGTGTTCTCACCACAAAAAATGAGAATTATGTGATGTCATAGAGCTATTAGCTAACACTAGGGTGGCAATCATATTGCAATAAATAAATAAATGTATCAAATCAATGTATACACCTTAAATTTCCACATTATATGTCAATTTTACCTCAATTTTAAAACTAATTTTTGAAAAACTTTTACTGATAAGAACACTTGAAAATGGCTAACAGGCCCGGCCCACGTGGCTCAGTGGTTGAGTGTCAACCTATAAACCAGCGTCAGCCTATAGTGATGGTTCAATTCCCAGTCAGGGCATATGCCTGGGTTGCAGGCTTGATCCCCAGTGTGGGGCATGCAGGAGGCAGCCAATCAATGATTCTCTCTCATTATGGACGTTTCTATCTCTCCTTCTCCCTTCCTTTCTGAAATCAATAAAAATATACCGTATTTTCTGGCGTATAAGATGACTGAGCATATAAGACGACCCCAACTTTTCTAGTTAAAATATAGAGTTTGGGATATACTTGCCCTATAAGACGACACCCGACTTTTGAGAAGATTTTCCTGGGTTAAAAATTCATCTTATACGCCGGAAAATACGGTAGTTTAACAAAGAAAGAAAGGATATGGCTAACAGCATCCATTTGGAATTTACCTTTTAAAAAAACGTCAAATGCAACCAAAATCTCCAGCCATGCTACCTAAAGCATGGTCTCCCAACCAACAACATTGGCAGGCCTTGGGCACCTATTAGAAATGCAGAGTCTCGGGCCCCCATCCCAGACCGACTGAATCAGAAGCTGCATTTTGCCAGAATGCCCAGGAAATTTGCCAAATGCAGCTGTGAAAAATCTCCTGGTGAGTTCATAAAGAGCAGAGTCCCAGGCTAGTTACATTTAAATTTAAGTGACTTAAAATTAAACAAAATTTAAAATCCAGTTCACTAGCCACATTTCAGAGCTCAAGAGCTGCATGTGGCTGGGAGCCAGTCTATTGGACAGAGCAAGTATAAGATTCCCATCACTGCAGAAAATTCTGTTGGACAGCAGTGGTCTCATTGGTTCTCAATCTTGGCTACACGTTAGAATCACTGGCCATAGTTTTTTGTGTGGTTTTTTTGTTGTTGTTTTAATAGGAAAAAAAATCAGAGTTTCATACATGTACATGGGGAATTCATAGAGGCATGAATATTACCAAGACATTTTGGACAAAGGAGAAAAAGGGGATTGGGGTCTTAGATTTCAGAAGTGAGAATGGACAATTTACAGGTAGTTAAGAGCAGAATCCACATGGCAGGCAAATCCCTGCTTGCAAGACCACTCAGAAACAATGGGACACAGGGAATCTAGCTAACAGGCCCCTGCCTGAAGCCCTCTTGTTTTGTAAGTTTTAATACAGAATGCTTATGTTAGGCCTCCTCCTAGAGGAATTTTATCTTCATAAGAACTCGACCTAGTGTTTTCTAGTAAGATGGCCATTAGGAAAACCAAGATCTTGATCTCGATAAAACCTCTTTCATCTTTCATGCTCAGACAATCACATCATGTAAGTTTACTGAACTCTGGGCTGTGTATAATAGGTAACTTTGTGGCTATGATACTTTCTTCATTTTTCCTTTTACTAATTGAAAAAAATTACATTAAAACACTAAGAAAAACTTTAAAAGATGTTAAACAGCCAAAACCGGTTTGGCTCAGTGGATAAAGCGTTGGCCTGTGGAGTGAAGGTTCCCAGGTTCAATTCCAGTCAAGGGCATGTACCTGGGCTGTGGGCACATCCCCAGTAGGAGGTGTGCAGGAGGCAGCTGATCGATGTTTCTCTCTCATCGATGTTTCTAGCTCTCTATCCCATTCCCTTCCTCTCTGTGGAAAATCAATAAGATATATTATTCTTTTTTTAAATGTTAAACAACCATTATGCTATTTCTCTGACAGTCACTTTGATCAGGGTCTTTACCCTCTAGTCCTTGCATATTTGCATATTTTCTCAGGTCACACAAGCCTGGCAGTTTACAATTACAAATCTGGATCTCTGTAAATCAGCCCTCAACCACCAGAGTATACAGAAATATCATCTCCAAATGCTTGCCTTTCGGCTGAGGGGACTGGGGGCACTCCAGAGGCAGGTGCACGGAGCAGCCAGGCCTGCCTTGCCGTATGCCTGCTGCCCTGGCAGGGCTGAGGGGACTGGGTGCTGCCATCTTGTGGCTGTGGGTGCTGCCATTTTTGAGGGCAGGGCAGCCAATTAGCACATTCCCTCCTTATTGGCTGTAGGCACTGCCATCTGTGAGGGCAGGACAGCCAATTAGCATATTCTTTCTTTATTGGCTGTGGGTGCCACCATCTTTTTGATGGTGTGAGAGTCAATTACCCCCTCTTTATTAGATAAGAAAATGTACCTCCTTCAGCCTTTGCTCCTACAAGGACAGTGGTGCCCGAGGGACACAAATTGTTATAGTGATGTCCTTTGCTGTTTTTGACTCATAGATATGACTCTAACAATCTCACAAGAGTCATCCAACTAGGTTACATTCATAGAGTGGCTCTCTATGGAGATTTGCATAGCAGGGCATTTTTATTTGCTATATATCCTTATTCCAACAAGAGCCCCTGGAAGATCTATTTGACATTGGACTACAGAAGTCCCCCCTTGTCTGCAGGACATACTTTCCAAGACCTCCAGTGGATGCCTGAAATTGCTGATAGTACCAAACCCTATATAAACTATGTTTTTTCATAAATACACATATTTTTTACTTAAAAGAAGCACTTTATGGCTTCTCATTAGCACGTCTTAATTGCCAGCATCTCTACTCTTGTACCTTGGGGCCATTAGTAAGCAAAATAGGAGGTACTTCAATACACACACTAAGATACCATGATAGTCGATGTCATAACTGAGAAGCTACGAAGTAACTGACAAACATCTACATTGCGGAGATTTGGGCCAAAGGAATGATTCACATCCTGAACAGACAGCATGAGATTTCATCGGACTACTCAGAACGGAGCACAATTTAAAACACAAATTGTTTGTTTCTAGAATTTTCCATTTATTTTTTTTTTGAACTGTGGTTTACTGTGGGTAACTGAAACCTGGGAAAGCCAAACCACAAATAAGAGGGGACTGACTACTGTGTGTACGTGGAAACAACTTCCCTCTGATCAACCATTCCCTAACCCAGTGTGTGCATGCAGACTCCCCCGCTTTTGGGGGTTAGTGCGGAGTGGCCCATATTCTCAATGGGGCTCGGTCCCAGAGGTGGCAGAGAGCTGGTGGCCCTGCATGGCTGGCCACTGTCCTTACCAGGCTAGGACTTAGGGTGAGGCAAGTGCGGTGCTCACTCTGAGTTACGCGAGTGCCAGGTCAAACTTTCACTTCAAAATTTTGAGACTGTGCTCATCATGGATGGGTTTTTTGGGTTTTTTTGTTTGTTTTTGTTTTTGGCCTTAATCGTGATTTTTTTTTAACATTTTAAAATTTTAAATCTTGGTTACAGAAGCTTTTTTTAAAAATATTTTATTGATTTTTTACAGAGAGGAAGGGAGAGGGATAGAGAATCAGAAACATCGATGAGAGAGAGAGACATTGATCAGCCGCCTCCTGCAAGCCCCCTACCGGGGATGTGCCTGCAACCAGGATACATGCCCTTGACCAGAATCGAACCTGGGACTCTTCAGTTCACAGGCTGACGCTCTATCCATTGAGCGAAACCGGTTTAGGCCAGAAGCTTTTTTTGTTTATTTGGTATTCATTAAATTTTGTGCAAGTGCCTCACTCACCTCACCATATTCCCAAGCCCTGGTCCTTTCCACTGGGTTTCTTTATCTCTCATTCAAATAGAGCCTACTGCTGAAGCTGTAAGTCATAACCTGGAGAATAATGGTAAGCCAGTGGTCGGCAAACTCATTAGTCCACAGAGCCAAATATCCACAGTACAATGATTGACATTTCTTTTGAGAGCCACATTTTTTAAACTTAAACTTCTTCTAACACCACTTCTTCAAAATAGATTCGCCCAGGCCGTGGTATTATGTGGAAGAACCACACTCTATGGGCCAAAGAGCCGCATGTGGCTCGTGAGCTGCAGTTTGCCGACCATGGTGCTAAGCGAAATAAGCCAGTCAGAGAAAGACAAGTATCACATGTCTCATGCATACATGGAATCTAGTGAACAAAATAAACTGACGAACAAAATAGAACCAGGGGCATGGATGCATGGAACAGACTGACAGCTATCAAAGAGGAGGGGGAGTTAGATGAAAGAAGGTGAAGGATTTGTGTGTGTGTGTGTGTGTGTGTGTGTGTGTGTGTGTATGGCTAAGTTGACTCACGCATGCATGATACACATAAAGCTCTTGCTGGTGACAATTGCATGGGTGTGTTTCAATCTGTCATTGTTGATCGTGAATTTGATTGGCACTTCTATTATAGAGAAAGGGCGAATAGCAATATTAAAATATTTCTTCTAATTGATTTCCTTTCAGTGTGCATGAATCTGTGTACCAGGACACTAATATATATACATATACATATACATATACATATACATATACATATACATATA